>APFE031220223.1:11744-23550 GCA_000404065.3 Pinus taeda
ACTATTAAAGACCTTGCCATCGATGCTGCAAAATTTCGATACCGGACCTCTAACCCAAACATCTAGCTCAGGGAACCATTCAAATACGAGAATTTTGAGCTGGCTGCCAGCCGATTGAGCCTCTATGGGGAACGGATTCTGCAAGTAGGGCCATCCTAGTTGGGGTATCGATTTCACAGTCCAATCATTTGGCACCCTGCACCCGGATATCAGGCCGTGTATGAGGTGCCTGCAGGTCAAATGGATCAGTTCTTTGATAATCTAGTTGCTCATCACGGTTGTCGGCCTCCTCACGAGATCCCTTCTCCGGCCTATTCTCTCACCGACTTGCATGTCAACTATAATGTTTTCATGAGGCCATGAAACAGGGTAAGCAGGGGGGTGTGTGGAGCACTTGGAAGGTATGCTTTTGACAAGCAATCTAGTGGTTTTTCAATAATAATTCTAACCTTTTCTGCATTATGAATTCAAAGAAGATAAGGGATTTTGATAAAATGTGCAAAAATAGACAAAGGAAGCTCAAGTGCTAATAATTGACATTTTTCTATGCAGGAAGACGTGGAAGCAAGGAGTTGCCGTCCAAAAGCGAGAAGCAAAGGGAAAATAACTGTTGTCCCTCCAGCGAGGAACCGGATGCGAACAAGATCAAGCAAAATCAGAGTTGAATAGTCCAGGAAAAGAATGCAGGATACCGAGTCGGCGAACGCAAGAAAGAAAAGAGAAGAATTAAATGATTAGCGAATCCCTCAGGATCTTTGATCCTGAGGGATCACTGCTTTAACTTATCTTTGATTATCTAGATACCTCCGTCATTTCTTTTATATAAAGGAACAGCGTCATTGAGCAAGGGGACGACTGTTTTATAATTCTAAGTTTCAGAACAAACTTTGATCATTGAGTCTCACTGAGACCTGATTTTGTTATACTTTTGTTGATGCGATTAATATAAAAGACTTGGTGTTCATTTCGTCTCTGCGTCTGGAGTAACCTAAGGCAGTGTACTATTGGCAGCTAAGGGCCCGACTCTGAAGGACATTTGCTTTTGTATCATTATACGGTGATTTGCGTGTGGTTTGTTTATCTTTATTATTTAGTAATCTGATACATCTTTCATATGATATGCTATGCTCTGTTATAATCAATATCTGAATGATTTCTCCATATAACGTCTCTGCACTGTACAATTGGATCTATTCAAGGCTGAATTGCATCTTTAATCAGTTATTTCTGTAAAAGAATGTTGGTATGAATGTTATTGTCACTGGATCCATGTGAAATGATATTTGGGGAACTTGAAAGCAGTGTTACTCTGTTTAGAAACATAGTCATATCATTCATTATTCTCAGATTGCTATATTAGTATAGAACATGTACATACGGGTGATGGTTGCTGTTCCATAATTCGTCAAGGATTGCTGTTCCATTTTATTACTGCTGTTCCATTTTATTACTGTTGTTCCATTTTATTATTATTGTTCCATTTACTGTTGTTCCATTTCCAGTTTGCTGTTCCATTTTACTTTCTGCCATTTCATTTACCTGCCTTTGTTGTTTTGGTGTGAGAGAAGGCCTAATACTGTAGTGAGCCTCAACAAGACGCTGCTTAGCTCCCAGACCTATAAGTCCATGCTCTAATTCCCTTTCTTTATCAGTTTCTAGAGGGATGGGTTATTGCTTCCATACCCTTGACTGATCAACTGTCTTGTGTGATTCTATCTTTTGGTTAGTTTAGTTACAGCTTAGCATTGTTTTCTTTTGTATTTCTGAACACTTTTACTACTGAGCATACTCGGACAAATAGCCTCGGATTGAGCTACTCTTTGCAATAACAAAACGTTCCCGGATTGACTTATTAATGTGGGATAATTAGAGGTGTGAGAGACCCTAGTTATAGCTCTACACACTCCTTCAACCCGAAGGAATTTTCTCAACGCAAGTGGATGTCTTCCTCAACTTAAAGTGCACTTTTACTTTTGTGAGATATTTCTTGCTTTTTTCTTGCTTTTATACTTTTGTGTGTTTTGTTGAATGTGTGCATGGTGAGAAGGAAATTTTCTAAGTCTATAAAGATTGTGAATTCACCTAACCAGAAACTTACTAACTCAAATGATTCTAATGGTTAAGTGACGACGCATGAAAAAAATCAACTTAGGAGCATGTGACATTAAGAGAAAACACACAAATAACAAATCAAACCACATGACGACACAAGGGGGCTTGAAATAGTAGTGGGTATAGGCTCCAAAATGGACATTGGAAAAAATATTTGAGGGTCATTGTTGTAGTGAAAACATTGGTGATACAATGGGAGAAGCCCAACTTCTCTAACATGGTTTCATTGTAAGTGAAAAGTTTCATTTATCCAGGAATTATTGATTTGATCAATTAGTTCCCTTCAGCTCCCCACTTTACTTAGCTAAAGATATAATATTCCCTTCCCATTAGTCGACACAACAAAATATATATAATAAGACATATAATTACATTGTCGACGAAAGTAAGGGTAATATAGTACTACAAAATAAAAACAATCTCAGTATGAGTTTTAGATCTCTAGCATTTTTCTGCTACCACCAGGCCTGGAAAATACCCTGATAAAGTTGCTTTAGGAACACAATTGTTGCTTCATTTCCAACGAGCCTGGACAATACCCTGGTGAAGTCGCTTACTTCACCTCCCTGTGCAGGAAGCCCTTCTCTTATTTCACCCTTTTATTTTTTTTTCTTTTCATAGGACTGTGCATAGGCACTTATTATTTTGAATGGGTAGAAGAGAGACCCTGACTTATTGAGAGAAAAATAGGTTGTCCCTTCAGAGACAGGTTTTATAATTCTAATGCTTTGGTCGCAAAAAAAAATTCCCCTTATCTTATTCTAGACAAATAGATAAGAAAGAACACACCATTCATAACATCACTGAGTGCGGGAATGGAAATCTAAAATAGATACGGGTTTCAGGATATGCCTACAACTTCCTAGTTGAAGGATCATATTTTCCATTAGAAAATCATTGACTTGAAAGATGTAAACCAAATCAAGGAAGAGGATGATAGCTAAGCCAATGGTTGTGTGTTTCTACAACCTACCTTTCACAAAATATTACCCACAGCATCTCAAACCTCAAAACTGGCTTATCAAAGGATAAATCAAACCAAAGGAATGAAACGAAAGTATTAGAAAAAGAAAAGATAATGCAATGAATCTAACTATATGAAGCCTAACCTAACCTAAACTAAAAAATTCAAGGCTGGATTATGTAAAATGGAACTTCTAATACAACCACAAAAGTTGCTCTCGACCTCTATACTGAAAGATATGATCATGAAAAGTAAAAACAAAAACTAGTGCAATCCATAATATAAAGCGTACAAGCATCTGCATTGACCAATGAAAACAAGAGGTGAAATCACAATGGTGCATTACACTCGATTTTTCTACCAAATGGGGATTTTCACAAAAACAGTAATCACTGGGCCTATGACCATATACGAATCAACAAAGCACATGCAAGTACAGGCCATGAGATATGGGCCCGGACTAAAAATACTCTTCTAATGAATCTACAACAAGGTCATGGAAACATCCTTTAGGGAAAGACATACAATAAATACTACACAAAGAAAAATCATACACAATATAATGTCTCCACATTTTTAGTGTGTGCACACTGGCTTCCAACTCTAAATTTTGGGTGAGATAGTTCCTCTCATGCTTATTCAAGATCCTGGATTCATAGCAAATCACATGCCCTTATTGCATCAGGACACCACCAGGTCCTTCCTTACAATAATTAGTGCAAACAATAAAATCCTTTTCTAGGCCAACTATTCTTAAGATAGGTGCATATGTGAGTCAATTCTTTAATTTTTCAAAACTAGATGCACATTTAGAAGTCCACTGAAATTTTACCCCTTTTTTTGCAACACAGTGATGGGGGGGTAATTTTTGAGAGTTTTTGAATGAATCTTTGGTAGTAACTAGCCAATCCCTTAAATAATCCAGCCTCTATCAGATTATTTAGTGTGGCCCATTCTATTATTGCTTTTATCTTCCTTGGATCCACATTCACTCCTTCCTTTGAGATTACATGACCCAAGTAGTGAACCTAGGTTTGGAAAAACTCACAATTTTTTAGCTTCGCATATAATTTAGAATTCTTCGAAAAATTGTAGCATAACCCTTAGGTGGTCCTCATCCTCCTTTTCATTCTTTGAATACGCTTGGATGTTATCCACAAATACCAACACGAATTTATCCAAGAATAATCTATGCACCTTATTCAAAAGGCACATAAGAGTCATTGGAGCATTTGTAAATCCAAATGGAACTAATATGAATTCATAGTTCCCATACCTCATTTTGAATGTTGTCTTATGAATGTCCTTGATTCTGACATGGTGGTAACTTGACCTTAAATCGATCTTGGAAAACACCATAACCCCTCTCAATTGATCAAATAAATCATCAATCCTAGGAAGTGGGTACTTATTCTTCACAATGGCTTTATTTAATTGCTAGTAGTCAATACATAGACACAACATTCCACCCTTTTTATTAATAAAAAGTGTAGGGGCTACCCATGGTGATACGTTTGGCCTAATATGTCATTTTTCCACCAATTATTTCAACTATAATTTTAGTTCAATGAGATCAACCATGTGTTGAACCTTTAAATTTTCTTTTTTTAAACAAACCTTTACATTTATTTCATCCATTTTTCATAATTTTTTCATTTCATCCCTGAATTATAGGTCTTCCAAATCATTGCACAACTATAATAAAAGGTATCATCCACTCTTGGATCATAGTTTATGATTTCTTTATGAAATTGATTCAAACTTTGCTATAGCTACCAAAAGATGCATATTCCGCAGTTAACCAACATTTCTATAGCCAAATCCTAAGTTGAACAAGTTCACATGAGATTTAAGATAAATAAGACATATTGACAGTTGCCAAATATCAACCACATGGACATCCACCTATAGGCGCAGTTGGAAGTTGACAATATATGTAAATCTTGTTGGTAAAACCAAGATTCAAACATGGCCATGGAGTGTTGTTCTCATGAAGAATATTAATGAGTGAACCTTATCATCAAGCAAGCACGGAGAAGTCAAGCATGAGATATATGTATTTTAAAATTTATTTGATGATGTGTCAATCGAAAATTCTATCATGATTTGTTCTTTTAGTAGCGAAACATGAAGGGAAAATCTAATGTTTTGATTATAGAACTTGGATGTTGAATTAAGGACTTATTTATTAGCATTATTTCTTGAAGCTATTATTTCAATGACATTGTAAAATGCTTCAATCTGGAAGCAAAATACCACCATTAAGTTTGGAATTATTGTTACTCTCTAGATAGAAGAATTTGTTTTATAGTTAGTGCAATTACTTTATTTCATGGCGCAATTGTGAATGTGTTGGTGACTTAATCTAAGGGTCTAAATTCCTATTTGTGAATGTGTTGGTGACTTAATCTAAGGGTCTAAATTCCTATTTCCTCGCGCTCACCAGGAGGCCCCCTGTGGAGTCGTGAGATAGTGTAGTTGTTATTTTTATTTCATTCTTTACTACTTTATAGTTAGATAAGAGTTGGCTCATTTATCTTTGGTTAGTGACACGTTGAGAACTCAACAATAAAAAACAAAAAAAATGTTTATTTTATGCTTAATATTCGTGCCAAGATTAGTTCTAATTACGGATGCACACACTTGGTAATACATTCTGAATTTCATCAAATTTATGATCACTGCGCTTTAAACCAGTTTCATTCCACATTTTCTTTGAAATGGATAGTTAGATTTTCTTTCACGTTCTTAGAATAGATTAATTTTAATTTATCTAGAATAAAAATATTTATTTCCATGTTAATTAGATCAGACTTAAATGTATTACTCAACACATTAAATTTAAATTCCTGCTGAATATATTAGACTTTCTTTTTTTCTCAAATAGAATAACTTTTAATTCTTGTCCATTAGAATAATTTTGAATTCCTTGAACATTAGCATAGTTTGCATTGAAGTTGATTTCAATTTGAATGCTTTATAAATAGAACATATGTATATACATATTAAGAATTAGTCATAGATAGGTTGAATTTACATTTTGTATTTAGTTTTATTTTGTTTGATTGAAAATATATTCCTAACATATATAGTGCACATACACTTCACAAATTCACAAATCCTAGTCAATAATTTAATGAAGTAATTTAACTAACAATTAAATTACCCAACAATATGCTCATGTAATGTGGGGCATTTATTGTTGGTGTTGTTCAAGGAATCAATTCGATTGTGAAGTCAATGTCTTGGCTAGGTGGAAGTCATGGTAGTTTATTTGGAAATACGTCACTGTATTTGCTCAAATTCAAATAATTTGCAAAGGGATCTGCATTGGTCCCTTTTTTCTCTATGATTTGAATGTTGTAAATGGAACAACCCTTCCTACTATAGCTCTTCACCTGCATCACTAAGATTGTTCTAAGTGTTATCAATATTTTTATACCCTGTAGTGTGATTTAGTCACCTTCATCATTGAGACATTCCAATGCTTTGTCATAGGAATATACCTTTGTCTTGTGGGCTTCTAGCCAATCCATACCTATCATGACATCAAGTTATCCCAAAGGAAATAGATTCAATTCAACTGTTGTAGTGATGCTCCCGAGTTGTAAAGGGTAGGACTCAACCATCTCTGTTATTCTTCTATTTGTTCTATTGGACAATGGAACAAGACATGATTCACCATGGATTTTCTTTGGAAATTGACATTTTTCCAAAATCTTACAACTATCCCAAGTCAATTAAAACTGAGACTAGAGAGTTTTTGACCATACCTTCCATTTGAATGATCGTTGCTTGTTCATATGCCTCTCTATGATCCAATGTTGTGTATATTCTAGGGATGTTATAGGAAACATCATTCATGGTCAATGCCTCATGTATGTTGTGCATATTTTCACCAAACTTCTACAACTTGGGGAAATCTCTCCTTATGTGGTTTTGTCCACACTCCTAGCACTAACATCCTCATTTCATCTTTTGATTCCTTGTTTTTTGGGACCCATTTCTACTGACAATGGAGTCTTTAAGATAGTCAATTTTGGTAGAGTTATTAAACCTTCCACCCTTTCCTCTTGTGCCTTTCTTCTTTAAGTCAACCTGGATCTCAATCTTATGCTTATATTCTTCACAACAATGCTTAGTATTCTAAATAACCTCCTCTAAAGTTGTAGGATCATTGAATTTTATTATGTCTTGCTATGCGTGTGGTAATGTTGTGGTAATCCACTAACATACCTCTGTATCTTGGTCTTCTTTTCCATAATGTAACGTACATATCTTAGTAGCTCCAAGAATTTGTTGGTATATTATTTAGGTGTCATTTGCCCCAGCTTGTGGTCATATAAATCCTTGGCTTTGTTGTCATAATATTTCTCAGATAGGTACTTTTCTTAGAAGTACTTTTCAAACTTCCTCCAGGTCATCTCATCCTCTCTAATGCCTTTGATGTTCTTGATATCCTACCACCATATATTATATTTTCCCCTTAAGTTGAAGACAACTACCCTAGCCTCCATGTTATTGGTATAGTCATGTAGCTTGAAGTACTTCTTTATTCCCAAAATCCAAGCCTCTGCATCCTCTATATTTTCCTCTCCATTAAATGTTGGGGGTTTTCCTTTCTTGAATTCTTATTGCATGGGATATTTTATACTCTTCCTTTGATGATGAAATCTAGTAACTTTACTATCTAATGATTGGCTAGGAAACCTTAATTCTCTTTCTCGAGAGTTGAGAAATTATGTACTTCCTTCTACATTCCTTCTCCTCTTTCTTGATCGGTTTCCTTTTACTTTCTTATCATTCCATTTTTTCTTGTAGATTTTTGAGGGGCTATCATTAGGGATTTTATTTTCCTAATGTCTAGTGCCAACTCCCTATTTTCTTTGTCTTTGTAATTTGAATAAGCTTTGAAATAGTATGGAATTTACTTCTACTTATTCTCTAACAATATTTTAATTTATTGCCTTGCAACTTCTTATTTCAACTCTTAGACCTATAAAAGTGTCTATTAGTTCAAGCATGTCAACCTCTTTTATCTTCCCAATTTACTTTTCTTTGGATCCTTGTTGGGTTCTTTCCATAAAATGTTGTTCAACTCTGTTGCTCATCCTTTCTTTTTCCTTATGCTACCTAAATACCTTTTAATCTTATTTTACATACATACCAAAGTTAGCCAACAATAAATAACATGCATTTGACACAAATACTTCTCCTCATTGGTCTACATTTATCTTTAACCATCAATACACATCAATCATGATGTAATCATGTTTAATCAATATTCCTACTAACAAATCAAGAATATAAGGTACAACAATCAATCATCTATCATGTGCATGTTAGCCTCTTCAGGTCTAGTGCTCGAACCAATGCTCTAATACCACTTTTTAATAGCCCCCTCCTAACCCCATCCCAAAACATAGGATTGAAGGAGGTGGTTCCTATGCTAACCCAAGATACAAGGTAGCGTTATGGAAATTCGGGCCAAAATTTTTTATAATTTTCAACTTCCTCAAAACTTCAAATGGATGACATCGATGTATTTGTCTCGTTAGGACAATTCTAGTGATATAATTGTTTCCCTGATCAAGTATCTAGATCGAAAGATATGAACATTTAAAGTTTATTGAATCAGTTAACACCATGTCATCAACCTGCCACATGGCGCCTGCATGATCCCCACATGGTGCCCACATAGTTTTCCCAATCAACCTCCTGTTTGCCACTTGTAAATGGTGTATTAGTTGTCAACTTGTTCATACTCCCACTTTTACGTAAGAACATCGGTGACCCTTCTCCACCATGTCCTTGCATGATATGCAACATCAGGGACACACTCAGTCCCACTCCTACCACGTCATCTTGAAGATAATCCTTCTTGGAGGAAACGTCTGAGAGGAAAATCCCTTCTCGAAGGAAACCCACTTTGGAGGAAACCCGCCTTGGAGGAAACCTGCCTTGGAGGAAACCCCATCTCTAACAAAACTCAATCTCAGAGAAAACCCATGTTGGAGAAAACACCTCTAGGAGAAAATTCACCTTGGAGGAAACTCACCTTGGAGGAAATTCACTTCAGCTGAAACACCTTGGATGATACTCACCTCAGAGGAAATTCACCTTAAATAAAACTCCTCAAAAACCTCTCTAAGATCTAATTTCTTAACCCACTAAGGCCGAGGTTTTTCCAGTAATTAATAGAAGTGGAACTTGTTAAGAAAATGGAGAATGTTTCCATCCCGAAGATTTTACAATTCAAGGCACAAAAGGGAAATCTAAATCATGAAATTTGACGAAATTATGTTACTGTCTCGGAACAAACTCTGGGAGGTTATTCCTCAACTAGAATAATGTTTGAAGAAACTCAAAAGTGTTCCAAATGACTCAATTCCAAAGCTTCAAGGTCTAAGATATTGAGGCTCTGCAGGGAAAATTTTAAGAACCACCCTAAATTTATATGTATAATTAGTGCGTGAATCCCCATGATACATTGGAAAAATGGGAGGTGATTTTATCAATAATATAATATGTATATATAATTTTTTTGGTGAATCTCTCACCATATTATATTATCTTGTAAAGTCATGGCCAATCTTTCACTGAATTATAAAACATTGTGAAGTCTTGGTGAATGTTTTGTTAAAGTATGAAACCATATATGATAATAGGAAAACATATTCATTAAACTATAATATACTTACATACATCTTTGGAAAAAATAAATATAATTTTCTCTTCCTACAAACAATGTTGCATGTTTTAGTGGCCGTGTTTGTTTAAGGTTCTTACTGTACACTCTTTCATATCCTTCTATTAGTTTTGATAATATTCCACAACAAAGTTCTTGTAGCTGTTGATCTTGACCACCAGTTCTATAAGGTAGGAGAGATTAATCTTTTCTCTACCACTTTTGTCAAGCTATCAAATTTCTTTCTTATTCCATAGACTTCTACTGCGAGACAAAAAAAAAAAAAAAAGGCACATCAAGTTTGTTTACCCCAACACACCAACAAGTAGCAAGCCCAAATATATAATAAAGTAATAAGTAGTAGGTATCCCATAGGCCTAAAGGGGATCTAATGGAAAGAAGTGACTGTTGTAAGAAGCCTTCCAATCAATATATAACTATATAAATGTAGATTTATTATTATTTTAATTAGAAATCTTCAATTAATAATAAAATTTAATTACGTCTCTCCCAATCTAAATTGCTTATTAGCATAATTCAGTACCTTCATACGTCTTGCATTTTTTAACAACATTGTAATATGTAGATTAATTTCCTTTTTGATGCACAATCTCAACCTTTTAGGACAATATCACGACAACTAAGAATAACAAAGAAAATGAAAGGTTGTACAAACCAACATATTTTTCAAACAAGTAATCCAACATCAGTACCTTAATTTTTTCATGAAGATATCATATTGAGAACGATTGAAAAATGGGTGGGAAATTTGGGCAGGGACTATCTCTCTTCTGGGAGGGTGATGCGGAAAGCGTGATATTTCACTGTTTTGAATTTTTTTTGTTGTTAAATCAGGAAACCAATATTAACGGAGATATTGGTATTTTTTACTAAATTTTGTGAAGTGACTAAATGTAGCTTTAACCATTCACCTTAAGATGTTTTTTACAATATAATTTCCTAAGTCTATTTAATATCTTCATTATCATAAAAACCAACCTATATCCATATCAACTCCACATCTACCACGGTTAGAGGGATGAAATCTATTTATCCCTCTCAGCACTTGGTAGACCCGAAATTAAGATGGATCTAACCTGATAGAATTTCCCCTTTAAATAGTCTATGCTCACATGAATACCATGGGTTATCATAAACCTGGAGCTTAAAAACTACTATTAGTAATTTATTAAAATTAATAATTGTTTTTTATTTTTTTATTTTATTTTAACAAGTTAAAATGTTTAAGTGACATTAAATTACAAGATCCATTTTTACTCTTTATCTTCCAAGCCCCGAGAGGGATCAAATATTTTTTCACTCTATGGTAGTTTGCATATCACAATATTTGATCCATCTCGGGGCTTAGTAGATGTAGAGTAAAGATGGATCTATGTTGGTTTAATTACAGCCTTTAAATAGGCTACATTCCATGTGAATACCATGGTTCAATACCATGTGCCATATTTATTTTTATTAGTACTAATATTAGGGTTAATAATGTTTTTGTCATGGTATTTGGCCCATAGGCTTCACCTAAATATAACACAGTTTTGAGTGTTCTTAAATATAAGGTGACTTATGGAGTAAATATAAATAAATGTTTTATTTATTTATCATACCTCTCGTTTATTTATATTTTTATTAATTTACCATACTTCTTTTATAAATATGGTATTTGGCCCATAGGATTCACTTAAATAAAACGTCTTTTTTAAGCCTTCTTAAATAGAAAGAGGGTTATGGACTAAATATAAAAAAAGGTTTTATTTATTTACCATACCTATAGTTTATTATGTTTTTATTTATTTACAATACCTTTGGAGTAAGTATAAAAAGAGGTTTTATTTATTTACCATACCTCCATTTTATTTTTATTTTTATTTTTATTTTTATTTATTTACACCCTTGCGTGTCCGTAAATATAAGGTGACTTATGGAGTAAATATAAAAAAATGTTTTATTTATTTACCATACCTCTTTTATAAATATGGTATTTGGCCCATAGGATTCACTTAAATAAAACCTTTTTTTTTAGCCTT
>APFE031220223.1:31113-74304 GCA_000404065.3 Pinus taeda
AAGGTGGATGATCATGGAATCTTCCATAAACTTCTCCTATGACACTTGCCTCTCTGAATTTGCCCAGGGATGAGTAAGAGATCATCAATATCCAAGTGGAATCAAGAACTATTAGAGAGAGGACACTAATCAAAATCCCAAAAGCTGACTCACCCCTCTGCAATCATCTATATATGGATCCCTCATCCTAGAGATCTAGAGGATGGAATCTTGTATCTTGTAAGGAAGTGATGTTGGTTTCCTGGTGCAATATCATAGTGTTGGGTGATCTAATCTTTTCATGAGGTGAAGAAGGGCTTTCATGCTGGGAGGATGATGCTGGGTCGGATCAATGGGTTGTAATCCTCTCTTCTAACCTCTATGTCAATAAAGTTGTTCGAGTTTTCCTCGACATTCTTGTATGTTAGCTGATATATGCATGTACATGGTCAATGTATATCTGGTCCTATATTGTTTATGACTATAGATCTCTGCACTTTGAAGGTATTATGTTGCTTTGACTTTACAGGTACTCTTTGAAGTGGAGTAGTCAAGGGAAGAGCAGCAAACATTTGTCAAAGAGGAGAAGGAACAAGCGGAGAACCAAGCGAAAGATCAAGGTTGGTATTCTTTGCTCCTCTCCTATCTACTTCTCATAAAGGAAAACGAAAGTAACTTTAATCTGTTTGTTTCTAAGATAGTTACCCGTCTTAGTGGGACTAGTAGCTCTGCATAGACACTAGATTTCCCAATAACAGGATGAGCACAGAAATAACCCATTCCTCAGGAAATTAATCAAGAAATCAATCTCTCATTTCTATACAAAAAAATAGGCATTACAAACTATAATTTGAGACCATTACATACATATTCTATACCAAACTACATTTAGAAAATTTTCAGGCATTTCACCCATAAACACATTGAAGAAGTCCAAACAAGATCTTTGGCAATCCAAGAATTTTCATTCCACAAATTAATGTACTAGCTTTACCCAACAATTTAACATCATTCAATGTCATGCAATAATTAAAAAAAAAAAAAATCTTTAGTTTCATTGATCTAAGTTAATACATATCATTACAATAAAGAAAAAGGGAAATTGAAGGTGGGACTTTGATTTTGCACCCAACCATAGACCTAATGCAAGCAAAATTACTTAAATAGTCACCCCCAAGAAAAACCCATGATCAAAATGGAATTCCTTTTCAGCAGTGTTATAAGGAAGCCTTTTTCAGGACATAGAGGATAGGAAATACATATGACAATAGGTGGCTTATCAACTAGTCAAGCGTAATAGAATTCATGGTAAGGGTCGTTTATCAATTGTGTCAAGAACTCAATGAGTGGTTTATCAGCCCATAGTAAGCACCCTTATATATGTACTCTATCATCCCTATCAAGCACCCTGAGTGGTCTATTATCTATGTCAAACACTCCATAAGTGGTTTATCATCCCACAACAAGCACTCGATCCCATTTGTTCTTGTTCTTCTGGTCACAATTATTTCTTTCAAGGAAATACCATTCCGTTAGCTCATAGATATTTCCATATTTATTCATGAGCATATTTTTATTATTTCCTTAGGGGTCTCTTCATGTTCCTCTTGGAATCTTCCTCTTCTTCTATTTTTCTCATTATTAACACCATAAAATTAATTTAAGGTGCCAACTAATCTCACTTGGGTTCATATTTCCTCTTCCCTCTTAGATCATGGATCTATGGTCCCACACTTCAATCCATTACATTATTACATCACAAAAATCAGGGGAACAAGTGTTAGGAGTGTCATATTTATGACCTCACTTTTCATGCCAAATATTGTGAAATAAGGAAGAATAATTCATGATGATTAATGGGAAGAGAGATAAGGACTCTAGAAAATGTATATATTATTGATATAATTCAAGGATAAAAATGCCACATTGCATAGATAGATGAGGGTTGTTTATGGGATAAAAGGATGAGACGCTTGAGCTTTGACAGTTTCGTAAAAATTAACAAAATTCGAGTAGTGAGAGATGTGCCCAAAATGTTAAAAGAAACAAGCACCATCTGTGAATATTTCCAACAAGGGAAACTTACAAGAGTGACCTTCAATTAAAAGGACTTCTCAACATTATGGCCACTAGAGCTTATGCATGCATATCTTTGCAGACCAACAAGAACACCAACCCTGGAAGGTGAAAGATAAAGGAGGTGAATTTACCTCAAATGGTTTTAATGAATTACATGAGAAGTTTGGAATCAAAACACAACATTTATTGCAATAACATCACAAAATAATGGAATTGTGAAAATAAATTATACATCAGTGCAAGAAATAGTAAGCACTTATTGCAATAACGCCACAAAAGAATGGAATTGTAGAAATAAATAATAGATCAGTGCAAGAAATAGTAAGAACCATGTTGTTATCAAATACGTTTTAGAGAGAAGCAATTATTGTAGAAATGTATATCTTGAACAAAGCATAACTCCAAGTTCACAACAACAAGACACCATATGAGCTTTGGAAAGGAAAGCCTGATTTAGTTAAATGTTTCAAAAATTTTGGAAGCAAATGTTACATGAAAATAAGTGATGATAAATTAGGTAAATTTGATTCTAGAGTAGACAAGGGAATCTTCCTTGTATAATCAACAAGAAGTAAAGCTTAAAATTGATACAATAAAAGACTACACAAAGTTGTGGAAAATATTGATGTAAGAATAGATAAAGCATGGTAAGGGAAAGAAGAAGAACAAACAAGTGACCAAGAATTGATTACTACAAAGGAAGAAAAAGAATAAGAAGCACAATATCCATCCAAAATAACTTTCAAATTTGTGCAAAAACATCACTCAAAGAACCTAATCATTGGAGATGTTGATGCAAGGATACAAACCCAAAGAAGAATGACAAATACACTAAGAAAATGATTTTTTTCTTTGCTATAAAAAATAATGCTAGTAAGGACCAACATTGGGTGAATGTTATGGAAGAAGAATTGAATCATATTGAGAAAAATGGAACCTCGTATCTTGTCCCATGACCAAAATATAAAAAGTAATCGGTACTAAGTGTGTATTCAAGAAAATGATTAATGAACAAGGATAAATTATAATAAATAAAGAAAGACTTGTTTGTAAGGGATATGCACAAATTGAACGACTTGAATTCGAAGAAACATTTGCTCCAATTTTCATATCATAAGCAATAAGAATTTTCTTAGAATTTGCATGTTTGAAAGGCTTCAAAGTTTATTAGATGAATGTTAAATCAACCTTTCAAAATGGAGACCAAAATGGGAAAGTATACATTGAACACTGGAAGTTTTTGACTTGTCTAAAAATAAAGACTATTTATGCAAATTGAAGAAATCTCTTTATGGGTTAAAGGAACCTCAAATAGCCCAATATGCCACAATGGAACACTATATTAAACAACAAGTTTTCAAAAGAGGAGTTTCGAACAATAATATATACATCAACATTGAAAAGGATCATTTATTGATTACACTTGTATATGTGGATGCTATTCTTTTTGGAAGCAATAAGAGCGATATTGAGTCATGGATTTTCTTAGAAAATGTCAAAGTATTTTGAAATGTCAGTGGTTGGAGAATTCCCCTTCTTCCTTAGACTACATATTTCTCAAACCAGCAAAGGAATATTCATTTCCTAACCAAATACCTCAAGGAGATGGTTAAGTGGATTGGAATGGAAGAATATGCACCAGCCAATACCCCTATGATTATTTGATGCAAGTTAAAGTTGGTAATGTTTGCATCGATTACATTGGGGTTAATTTATGTTAAATGTCATTATTCCAAGGTTGCTTGAATGCAAAAATATGATAAGTGATGTGAAGTGCAAAGGTTGATCATTGTTAACCATTCTCGTCAATGTGAAGATTGATTAATAAATATCTTGATTGGTTACAAAGTATGGCTTCCATTAAAAATAAGAAATGACACATGATATATTGAGACATAAGATAAAAATGTATATTTTAATTGAAGAGAATGGTACAAATTTGAAAAATGTGTCCAATACAAATCTGAGAAATTTTCAAAGATTTGTCTCTTGCAATCATTATTGTTGAGTATATTATTTCAGCTCGATTTTATATTAAAAAATTCTGTTTTCCAAATTTGAAAAAGAAGAGACAAGCTATGAACAATTTTAGAAGATCAAAATATGATGCCTCATTTCATATTCCCGCAGAGAATACAAACAACCAACAAACTATTCTTATAATATGTAAATTGTTGAATGGGAAAAGGACTTTTGGTTTTAAGCAGTTTGTATGAGTGGGTTCATGAGCAACAACAGAAGAGGAACAAAATTGGAGAAGAAAAGTAGATAACATGAGCAACATGGTTGAGAGCAAAGGTTAATATCAGGTAACTAGAACACTTAGCTTTGTATTCTGATTGGGAGATTTCCATCTCCTTTCAAGATGTAAATTGATAAAGAGTTAGGAGACTCCTGTGGGTTGTAGCCTGTAGAAAAATTTGTGGGATTTGGAGCTTCCTTAAGGTGGGATCCTCTTGTAGGTTGGAGCCTACAAAAATCTGATGTAGTTGGGAAGTAGGAGCTCTCCTTTAGATCACTTTCAACTAAAAAATTGTGGTTTTATGGGTTTCCACTTATATCTAGTGTCTTTGTGTGTTGTTTCTTGAATTTTTTGTAAGTTCTTTTGAATTCTGAATAATCATATCTGCAAATGTCTCTATCTCTGGTAATTTCAAAAGGAAACCATTAATAATTGAGCATATACATAAGTAATTAGCCGCATAAGAAGAAATTTAAGTTGAGAAAACTTGAAGCTTAAAATTATTGATTCACCCCCCCCTCAGTAATTTCCAAACATATATATTAGTTAATAAAGGATGATGAATACCCTAAGTCAATTCAACACTATACAAATCTATGATCAGAAGCCTACTATGCTTGAAAACTTTGGGACCTAACATTATGTAGGCAATTGGAATACTTGTAAGATTTCAATTAGCACCAAAGGAATCACATATGCAAGTAGTAAAAAGGATATTTTGATAATTAAAAGGAACACTTGATTTTTGGCTTTAGTATCTCAAGCTCAATACATATTTCACATTAAAATCATACATAGATGTTCATTGGGGAGATAACATTGATGATAGAAAAAACACTAGTGGGAGTGCATCTTTCATGGGAGATTACCTTGTATCTTGGCCAACTAGAAATAAATCATCAATTTCTCTTTCTATGGTTGAAGACGAATACATAATAGTAACATACTATTGTACCCAAGTTCTCTAGATGAAGCAAAATTTACAAGAAATCAAAGTGGAACATAATCAACCCATTGTTTTCCTCTGCAACAACACTAGTGTAATCAATATCTCAAAAAATCTTGTCATGAAATTAACAAATCATGTTCTAATAAAGTATCATTTCCTCAAAGAATAAGTCACTGAATACAATATCAATATGGATCATATTGGCACCAAAGAACAAATTGTTGACATATTTACCAAACCTCTATCCATAGAAACTATTGAATATCCCAGATAGAAGTTTGGAGTGATCGCTTCTTTATCTCAATAAAGAAAGCACAAAATCAATGGGAACACCATTTTATATTGATGTAAAACAGGGAGAGATTGCAAAAAGGTGGAGAAGTTGACAAGAAGTATGAGGAGAGTGCAAAAGGGGGAGTAATTGTTGAAAGAAGCAAATATCAAATTATTTTCATCAATAACAAAGGGGGGGATTGTTTAAAATGGTTTTTATTGATGTCAAGGTTGTTCAAATGAAAGAGAAAATTATATATTAAAATAACATATTATTAGACCTTTTGAATTATATATGGAACTTCCTCTAATTCCGTAGGAAAGGGGACATATGAAATATTTTTTCAAGATGACATAGCCAAAGTACAAGTAGGTCCCATTTGGATAACATATATTTGGAGTAATTTTCAATCTGATTACCTACCTCAAATGTGAGAATAATATATATGGATAGAAATTTTATTATGAGACCTTTCCAATGGTATATGGAAAACCTTGTAACTTCTAACGGTTGAGGAGGAACAATTTTTTTAATATTCACTATACATTATGCCAGTTTCACCATTTGGCCCAGTCAGTTGACAAGTCATCCCTACGCCAGCATCCAGATTCACTATAAATAGGCATGAGAAGGAGAATTAATGATCAATTGACTCAAGAATTTAGCTATGTGTTTATAAGAGCAGAGGATCCTGTTTGAAGTTCATACCCCATGAACTAAGAATTGAAATGAATATAAGTTGAAGTAACTTCCTGTGTAAGGGTTTTGGCACATCTTTTGAAAGGTTTTTGGCATTTTTCTTGGGAAGGGTTTTTTGTACGTTAGAGGTGTAATTTTCAGGGCTAAGTACTACTATTTTTAAGGCTAATTTTTAGGGGATGACTTCTATTGTGTAAAGGCCAAGTTTTAAGGAACAAGTTCTGTTGTTTGAAGGTCAAGTTTTAGGGTTGAGTTTTGCTATTTGAAGATCTAATTCAAGCTTGATTTGAATTCCATTTTATAGTATATTGAAGGTTGGGTTCATCTTGGAGCTTGAAATTACTATATGTTGGTGCTTACTGAGGATTGGTGTCCTCATAAGGCATTCTGATAAATTAAATATCATTTTCATTTATTTCTTCTTCAACTTTTTATTTTCTTTGTAATATTTGTGTTCATACATTGTGGATGATTGATTATGTGATTTGAATTTAGTTTCAATATTTATTAAGTGAAAATTTGTCAAAAGTAACGAAATAATGATTCAACCCCCCTTGCAGTATTTCCAACAATTGGGGTATTATTAATTTTACATGGTTTCTCATGATATGGGGATTGAACTATTCATAAAACTTATTAACAACATTTTTTAGTTTACCAACTGCTAGGTAGTTTAGTTTTACCTCTTCTAGGTTGGTGTTCATAAATGAAATCGGATACTCATTCCCTTGCTCACCTTCTGTGAGAGCACTACTATAACAAAATGATCGATAAATGAGAATGTAAAAGCAAGAAGTAGCTATTGAAGACTTTTCTGTGTAATGTCTGTGCTATAAATATGGTATCTTTGAATTTGAAGAAAGACTACATAGACTTCTTGTTGTTCAACATAGCTATCGACATGATATAATTGGATCATTATAGATATATAGAGATCCCATATTTAGATAGATGTGTCTAAGTAATTTCCCCTATATAAACAACAAATATGCTTTTCTTTGGGTTTAGAAATAAATTATATTTCTAATATCTTTCTAAAATCTATGATTCAACTGATATAGGTAATATGACTTCTTCTTGGAATAACATCATCTATGCAAAACAAAACACTCTAATCAAACAATCCTTTGAAGGTTATTCCAATTGCACATTGAAACAATTCACCTACATTCATCAATCCAAAATGCATTCTTTTACATGCATGTATTATGCACTTTGTGCAAAATGCGATCTTCAATCATTTAGATTCAGTTATTAGAATTGTGTTATAAGCAAAAAAACATATATAATAATGAGATTTTTCATTGTTGGCGATAAAAAGCAAGATTTGTTCCATTAATGGAACAGGACAATTATTTTTGATAAATTCTTGATTAAGATTCTAAAAAGTTATGCGCATTATGATCTCTCTAGATTTCTTCCTAAAAAATACTAAATTCACCACCCAATCCAAGTGGAAAACTTTGAATATGATCTTCGCATCTAATAGCTTACTTACCTCTTACTATATAAGTAGCTCAAGACCTAGATGGAATTTATGTAACTTCTCTTGAAATGGATTGGCATAGTCTTTGAGTGAGATGATGATTTGTATGATGCATCTTTGATTTTCTACTTTTGATTAATAATGTAATAAACATAAATATCTAAATATAAACACTAATAAATAATAATTATTAATGAAAAGAAACATCATAATGAAAAACATGTTTTTTATCGAAGGGCATGATTTTCAGTGAAAAGGCACCTATTTAGGTATATATGGGAACCCTCTTTATATTCAATCATCATCTCTAGTTCACATCACAAATATTTAAAATAAATGGAATAGCATAGAAGAATTTATCGAGATTGAAATATTATATTGAATAAAATATATTCAATATGATATATGATGATTAAATACAATGAAGGGCCTCATATATATACATAAGTGGCTTATATATACATAAGTGGGGTATCGTTTAACTAAAAATCATTTCCTTTAGTTAAAACATGCTTTTTCAATATGATTTGTCTTTTCATTCTTAATTTTATTTATATTCATATATTTATGTTTATTACTTTTCTGGTCTTTTTAGAAATTATTTTTCTTCCAAACATATTTACAAAAATACTTATCCATATTTTGTCTTGGGATCAAATCTAATAACTCTTTGCTATTTGAGTTGTAGTGACAAACAATACAAGTATATATTATCTTATAAGAATTGATCATATTTATCAAACTATAAGAGGATATAATCATCATAATTCAATCATTTGTGGAACATTATGTTTGTAAGATTCCAAAGATGAATTGTTGTTATCAAACTCAATTGCACTAGCATCGATATTGTTTTGAAGATAGGTGAATTGTTTCCATTCTAAGTGATGTTGATATTGATACACTAACTAGTTAAAGTGACATCTCTTATTATTCGGGTTTTGATAGTTTTCTTTGGAGCTTTAATTTTCCTTATCATACTTGTAGTGTATTTGTACCCCAAATTTGTTTGAACCACACCATTTTTAAGCTTAAATGTGCGAAATATTTATCCTTGTAAGGCCATGTGGGATGAAGTGTAATTGTGTCGCCTAGTAGCACTTGAGTGAATAGTCATGACCAATCCTCTTAATTCATCTTCATGATGTTTGGTACTATGGCTTTGCTAACTACCCCCTTGTGGATGGTAGCTCCTTTCCTTGATGGACATGATTATTTACCAAGTTGGAATTTAGGCATCGTGGAGGTGGATCTATTAGGACACATGGATTAAAGGAAAAAATATTGTATTAGCCCCTATAAAGGTGTTCACACTATGTAAGTATTAAAAACCCCATCTTAATATTGAACTAGCACACATATATCTATTCCCTACATGGACCATTTTTCTTATGTATACACACCTCTTTGGCCATGTTCATCATTCCTTGTAGAATTCTCAAATTTCATGATGCATTTGTGCTCCCCATGGAAATGTCCTACACTCTTCAAAACTAGTAAAGATGTCCATTGCACTCTCCAAGGCATGCAAAATCATGTCAAGTTGAAGCACTTAAAATTCGCTTCTTAAAATGTCATCTTTAGCATTATCTCTCCATTAAAAGGGGCCCAAATTTTGTTGTAGAAAATCTGAGGGGTAACAAAGGAAACTGGTACATATTATAAGGAAATCAAGGGTCAACTCAAATAAAAAATTATTAAATGGACCAAGGCCAAGACATAACCAAACAAAATCAAGTTTTAAATAATAAAACAAACAAAGTTTGGACTAAAATTAAGGAGTCATCTGAATTCCCTAGTCATTGCGTGGTCAAAGGTCAAGATCAAGGGAATATTAAGCATCTTAAGGAGAGAATTAGGCCTCATAAGGCCTTATAATTTTCCTCTAACTTAATCCAAGTCACTTATCAAGGGAATTCTACACCTTTAAGGCAAACTGGCCTTTCCTTGAAGCACGTCAAGGCTCTCCACATGGGATGTCACCTCATTTTGAGGGTTTTTAACAATGTAAAATAAAATGATTGAGTCTCCAATCCTTTCTAGATGACAAGGAAACCTTTCTTTAAAGTTTCTTAGACATTTTATAAGGAGAAAAATGGAGAGAGATATTGAGAGTATCATCTACAAATAGAGAGCTCTCATTCCTCATAAATGGTTGTGAATTGTGAGATAATTTTTCCATAATATATTTTTTTAGTGAAGCTTTGTAGTAAACTTTGATATATCGTTTCTTGGCTATTCTAAATATTTTTCAAAGTTAATTTTGTATTTATTTAATATTGCTACAAAACTATCAAGATCAATTCATTTGAAGGGAAAATTTGTCACCTAGATGGAGATGCCTAGGGTAAATCACTCACTTCTCCTTTGTTGGTGTGAGGTAAGGATTAAAAAATCCTTTCTGGGACATACCCTAAGGTAATATACTAGAAAAAAATACTATGGAATAACATCATTTATGCAAAACAAAACATTATGATCAAACAATCCTCTGAAGGTTATTCCAGTTGCACATTGAAATAATTCACCTACATTCATCAATCCAAAAGGCATTCTTTTACATGCATGTTTTATGCACTTCGTGCAAAATGTGATATTCAATCATCTAGATTTAGTTATTAGAATTGTGTTATAAGCAAATCACATATATAATAATGAGAGTTTTCGTTGTTGGCGATAAAATGTAAGATTTGTTCCATTAATGCAATAAGACAATTATTTTTGATAAATTCTTGATTAAGATTCTAAGAATTTATGCGTGGTCTGATCTCTCCAGATTTATTCCTAAAAAGACTAAATTCGCCACCCAATACAAGTGGAAAACTTTTAAGATGATCTTCGCATCTAGTAGCTTATTTACCTCTTACTATATAAGTAGCTCAAGACTTGGATGAAATATATGTAACTTCTCTTGAAATGGATTGGCATAGTATTTGAGTGAGATGATGATTTGTATGATGCATGTTCGAATTTCTACATTTGATTAATAATGTAATAAACATAAATATCTAAATATAAACACTAATAAATAATAAATAATAATGAAAAGAAACATCATAATGAAAAACATGTTTTTTATTGAAGGGAATGGTTTTCAATGAAAAGGCACCTACTCAGGTATATATGGGAACCCTTGTTGTATTCAATCATCATTTCTAGTCCACATCACAAATATTTAAAATATATGGAATAGCACAGAATAATTTATCTAGATTGAAATATCGGATTGAAATATTATATTGAATAAAATATGATATATAATGATTAAATAGAATGAACGGCCTTGTATATATACATAAGTGTTTGGTCAATTTAGTGTCCTAAATTGCTCTACATAAATTATCAATCTGGGTATCTAAACTGATGAAGTGTGGTGCACTGTTTGTGCTAGATGGCCCTTCTTACTTCATTGTTTTTGTGTTTTATGTTGTTTGGGGATTTTCTGGTCCTTTAATCCCTAATGATTTACAATCTAACAAAAATATTAAATCGAACTTCTGTAAAAACTGCTAAGAACCTAAAGAAATGAGAATTAAAAGAGCTTAAGTAAGATCTGGAAGCAAAGTTTAATCAAGAAATGAAAATAGAGTTTCTATTTTTGCTCTTATCATTATTTCCAAATCATGAACTAAAAACTAAAAAGTAAAATCGCAGCTATTGTCTAATTCATTACAGGAACAAAACCAAATGAGATACTTAAAACGAAAAGTAAAATTGCAACTAATCCACTGTGGAAACAAAACTAAATGAAGTGCTTAATTACTCTGCCTCTCATTTTTGGGAGAAAAACATCCTTGTGATGACATTTTGAGGAATTTTGTGCTTCATTATTCTAAGAGAAGATAAATGTACAAGAAAAGACTCATTGCATGAATGAAGTATTCAACCACTTAATTTAAGATGAGTTATCAACTAGAATGGCTCTTTAGAAGACATTCATCTACACCATGAGTCAATAAACTAGTAACAAAATGGCAAGCACTGTAATGGCACTGATCAGTTTAATTGAAAACTTAAAGACTAGTGAAATAGTAAATAAAACAAACTACATTACAATACTGAATTTCAACTTCTAAATACTGATAAAAACTAGAAATACAAATATTGCATTATAAACAAGGTTAGTATGAAAAATGGTTATGAACATTGTGGAAGAAATATGAATTAAAATTTAACTAGAAAAGATAAAACAAAATGAAATAAAACCTCAGTTAGCGAAAGGGCCCTCTGCAACTGATTAGGTTATGCATACTTAAAAAAACTCCAAGAAACTCCTTCACATATCCATAAAACTTGCGGTCTTCATATTAAAAAAATCACAGGAAATGAGTTTTCAAAATTACAAAGCAACAGTCTGAGCTTAATACAAGAGGAATTTCAAACTCCTTCTAAGTTCTTTAAATGGGTATTTATAAGAAAATTATGCAACTGTTTGTGGAGAAAAATAAGCTACAGCCAAAAACACATAGAAGATAGGCACACAAAATTTTCTTCCTCGGCTACTAGAGACATAAATCCAAGATGATGGTTGTTGGATTTAGTTGCAAAGATGGATGTTGGAGTTTGTGGGTTCAGGAAGTTGTTTCGGATAATGCTTCCCATCATTGTGAAATGTGTTGATTATCCACCAAACAGAGTCATGTTGCCTTCAGTCTCTACGTTTAAATTCTCCATTGACGGGAGTCTTGTACCATCTTCCTTGTTGACCTGGGCTAGGTGAATTGGACACGATCCATGTCATGATGATTTCCAAGCTGCCCATGTAGTTATTTTCTCCTTTTGACACCTGGAACCTATTAAAGCATTAAAGTAGTTGTGGAATAGACGATTAGCTGCAGAATAGGCTATGTTCTGTAGCTAAAGGACAAAAACTTATTCAAACAGCAAAACATAAAGGCATAACATGTAAATCACTAAATTTCTTCCTTAAGCCAATATATATTGGTCATTGATGATAGGAATGCATTTTCTTCATGGAAAAACAAAGAAAAGGAATGAGAGGAGTTGCTAAGGAAAGGGCAGTTTTGAGGCTCAACATACCCCCACTGCAAAACCATTACATGTCGCCATGCAATCAAAATTATGAACTTCCTCCTCCTATTGCATTTGTTTTGACACTTCTGCCAACACATCGAACTTCCTCTTCTTGCTTTTCTTGTCACTGACTACCATCGTTGGCTTCCTCATAAGAAATATTTATTTGAGGTTAATGAGCGTTCTACTCGGCTTCTTATTTTTCCTTTTTAGCTTCCTGTTATTTTTGTACCATAATACCAAGTGTAACATTGTGTTTTCATGAATAACTCTATCTAGCTTATTTTGTTCCCTCAAAGTTTCATTTTCTTTTTGGATGTGCCTATTTAGAATTTCTAGCTCAAAGATCTCTTGTTTGAGAGAGCTAATTAGAGTTTCTTGTTGGGTGATAGGCTGCTCTCGATTAGCTGAAGTTCTTGGGTTTACTGAGCTACTCATTTTCTCTAATGACTCTATATAGTCATAGATTTGTTGTTGTACTGGATCTATGCCAAGAGAAGCTCTACTTGGGTTGCCTTCAAAATTCTGTGCAGGAGAGTTCTATGGACTTTGTTCATATGGAATACTATCAAGGGACTAAACTGGGGTTCCTTCCTCTAAGTTCATAAACTGGGCCTCTTTTGATTTCACCTTCTTCACCTTGGCTTGTAGTCTAGAGCTCCTCCTCAAGTTTTGGAATCTTATGGTTTCTTCTTTTGTGTCCTTTTTTCTCTTCCCTTTCTCCTTATTTTTCTTGATTTTCTCTTTGATCTTGGTTAGTCTTTCAGAAAGCATTTGCTCATCTTCTTGAGGTGATGAAGGTTCAGGATGTCCTTATTGATTTCTTCAATATTTTCTTTCATTTTTCTCTTTTGTTTGGTCTGCTCCCTAACCTCTGGTTTAAAAGCTATTTTTGTATCATCTTTTTGGGAGGAGCTTTTAATGCTGATATTTATTCTTCTACTTCTTTTGACAGGACTTCCCTCAAATAAATTTGGAGAATCTTGGAAGAAATTCCTTACACTTCTCAAATGAAATTCAACTAAAATCTTCACTAGTCCATGATGATATAGAGTGGTTTCTATTGATTCAACTTTCTTTTGAACATTTGTTACCATTCTTCTCAGACAATTCAAAAGGAAAAAAGGGAAGATTGAGAGTTCCATTCTCTAGAAAATTCATTAACAATCTTATATGATAAACATACATAGACCCAAACCTTCCTTCACACAAAATGAATTTTTGCAGTATTAACAACATGCTACTCCATTTGTTTTTTAGTGCAAAAATTGGAATCCCTTTTCTAAAGACTGTAACATCCATACCTGGGTTTTTAAGAATCACCTTCCAAGAGTCATGAAACTCTTTTTTCTAAACCACCTTTCTCCTAGTCTTGGGAGTTCTGATGCTTCTGCTATGAAGTACTCCGTAACTGCAAATTTCATATCCCCTATTTCCACTTCCGTGCCATCAAATGACCTGGCAAGGGATTTAGTGATTTACTTATCGTAGCCATTAAATTTTTCAATAAAACATAGCCAACCTGCCTTCTGTAACATTCCCTTCAGCTGCGAATACCCCTCCATGTATTTTACCCCTACAAGCTCAGTTATAACAATAAGCCCCATATCCTATGTTCTTGGTTACCCTTCAAAATTACTTTCACTGTCTAAGAAATGGAATGGCTGCATATATGGAAATAAGAAGACTGTGTATACAAAAATAGGGAGAATGTGTATATGAAAATAGGAAGACTGTGTATATGGAATGATTGCGTATATGGAAATCAAGTGACTGGGTGTATAGAAACAGAACGACTATGGATATGGAAAATGAGTGTATACACAAAATGGCTACGTAAATATGAGAGATAAACTTAAGAGTTGGCATGAAATAAATAAACAGTCAGGGTTTGAAGAGTAGTATATAGGTAGGTCACGTCATTAACCTGACCATTAACAAATGTAGTTGTGGATGACTAGTTAAGTACAAGTTATGGAGTTTGAAGTGGAGATCAGTTATGAAGGAATCATTGGATCATTTGTCATTGAATACAGAAGATGTGGTGAAGACATCGTGGCAGTCAAATCATATGATGATTAATTAAGGAGACATGTGATCATACATGTTATACAAGCTTATGTTTTTTAATTGCTTTTTGAAATAAATTTTTGTATTTTACCTTTATAACCTTTACCTTCCGCTTGCTAATATTTTGATGTTTGCCCCACAGGTGTTTTAGGCATGATTGGTCTTCAAAGTTTATTTTTCTTCAATTACCTGCATACAAGATTTTATTATGAACTAGACACTTGTGCTTGGACTAATAAGCAAACTGTTGCTGCAGAATTAGATTAGCTGCAGAACAGGATCAGCTAAGGAATGGAATCAGCTACAGAACATGGAAACATCAGCAAAAAGTGAAAATAGTTGCGTTAAATATGGCTTATGAATGAATGAAATGAAAATTGTTGTGTAAGTGAAAATAAGACATGATGATAAATGAAAAATGGAGATGAAAGAAATGTTGGGAAAGGAAAAAATTATTGGTGAAATATGGCAATGTAAAGAAGCGACGCTGTAAAAGTAAACAAAGTGAAATGAAATGAGACAATGAATTTTGCAGAATGCTGAGTGACTGTGGCTTTTTGTCACCACTTTTTTTAGAAAGGAAATGGAAAATATAGGATGTCAAAAACTTCTGATTTTCATCCTGTATTTTTTGTATAAGCATGCCAATCAATGATTAGTTTTCAACCTTATACAATTTATTTTATTTTTTATTTTTATATTTTTTTTCAATTTTTTTTTTTTAGATAGGAAAAACAAAGACTAAGTTGGTGGAGAAGAAGGATTCTTCTTCACTAACTTCATTTCATAATGTTTTGGAAGATCTTGATGAACTCCTCCTTTGAAATTGGTTCTTAATATATTTTCAATCTATAATCATTCACAAGAAAAGGAGTTTGACTTTCATCTATTGTTTTGATCCTCACTGCTCCATTACTAAAGACTTTTTCAATCTCATATGCCCCAAGCCAATGAGTTTGAAACTTCCCTTGAAAATCTTTAAAATTTGAATCAAATAATAGTGCCCAATATCCCTCTTGGAACCTCTTGCCCTTGATGTATTTTTCATGCCATTTAGCCCTCTGTTGTTGGACTATACCAGTCCTTTGAACTACTTCTTGCCTGATTTCATCAAGTTCATTTAATTGCTCTAGTCTATGCTTTTGAGCTTCTGATAATTCCATCCCCAACTGGACTACCATCTTGAAAGTTCTAATTTGGAACTCTATAGGGAACAGGACTTATTTCCCATAAACAAGTTTATAGGGTGTATGTCCCATTGTGTTCCTCCATGTAGTTCCATAGGCCCATAAGGCTTCAGGAAGCCTTTCTTCCCAATCTATTCTATGTAGATGTACAGTCTTGGTGAGGATTCCTTCAATCACTTTATTTGTAGACTCCACTTGACCATTTGCTTGTGGATGATAGGGACTAGATTTCCTATGCTTGATTTTGTACTTCTCCACAAGCCTTTCCACCATATTGGATGTGAATTGAGATCCCTGATCTATCACAATTTATCTTGGGACACCAAAACGAGTGAAGATATCCTCAAAAAGAAAATTAATTATAGATTTTTCATTAGCAAAAAGTAATTCTTTGGCTTCTACCCATTTGGTGACATAATCAGTGCATACCAATATATACTTTTTCTGCTTAGATGGAGGATTAATTGGTCCAATAAAGTCTAAAGACCACTTTTCAAAGGGTTCGATAAGTACCTGAGTTTGTAATGGCATTTCATTTGAGGGAGCAGGTTTCCCTACCCTTTAGCAGTTGTCACACCTTCTGACATATCCTTTAGCATCTTTGAAGATGGATGTCCAATAATGTCCTAAAGAAAGGATTTTATAGGTTATCCTCTTGTCAGCAAAGTGTCCACCACACGGCTCATCATGACATTCTTTGAGAACATTAGGCATTTCATCTTCCCTAACACACATTCTGATCATAAGATCTAGCCCTATTTTATACAATTCGTTAGTGATCCATGAATATCTCGCACTTTCTTGAATAATATTTCTTTTCTCTTTAGGAAACAAATGTGAAGGTAACTTCCCTGTAATCAAGTAATCAGAAACATCTGCAAACCAAGAAGTTTGAGTAGTTACTGCAAAATGATATTCATTAGGAAACTTATCTTCAACCGGAGAGTCTTCTTTGATATTCTGAATCCTAGACAAGAAATCAACAACTGTGTTTTGTTTTCCAGGTCTATCTGGCATAGTAATGTTGAATCCTTGCAAAAGTAAAAGCCATCTTGTAACTTTGCCATTAGTAATAGGTTTATTCATCAAATATCTAATTGCAGAGTGATCTATATGAACAAATGTTTCATAGTATGTTATATAGTGTCTGAACTTATTAATTGCATGAACAACAGCTAAAAATTCATTTTCAGTCATAGTATAATTTAACTCAATGAGAGTCAAATTCTTACTTGTATAGTAAATGGCATAAGGAATCAAATATTTGTGTCCCAATAAAGCTCCCAGAGCTGTATCTGAAGCATCTGTGGAAATATGGAAAGAAAGTTTCCACTTTGGACCTCTTAATATAGGTGCTTCATAAATTTTTTCTTTCAAGGTTTAAAATGCTAGTTGGCACTCAGGATTCCAACTGAATTCACAATCTTTTGTAAGCAATTTGAAGAGTGGAGATCCTATTTTAGTGAAGTTTTCTATAAACCTTCTATAGTATCTTGAAAATCCTAGAAAACTTCTAACATCCTTTTGGCAATTTGGAATTGATAACTTAGAGATGACTCCATCCTTTTGGCAATTTGGAATTGATAACTTAGAGATGACTCCAACTTTAGATTTGTCAACTTTAATCCCATCTATTGAAATGTGATGTCCTAAAACAATACCCTTTGTAAACATCATAAAAAAATTTCATGATTTAGTAAAATGTTTGTTTCTTTACATATTTTAAGAACTTTTTCCAAATTTTCCAAAGCTTCTTCAAATGTGTTTCCATAGACTATAAAATCATCCATATATACCTCTACACAATCATGTATTAGATCAGAAAAAATTCCTAGTACTGCTCTTTGGAATGTTCCAGGTGCATTACACAACCCAAAAGGAAGTACTCGATAGGAAAATTTTCGCCATGGACAATGTGGTTTTATCCTGGTCCTTAGGTGCTACCTGAATTTGATTATAACCACTAAAACCATCCAAGAATGAGAAATACTTCTTACTTGCTAATGTATCTAACACTTGATCTATAAAGGGCAAAGGAAATTGATCTTTAAGGGTTTCTTTATTCAATTATCAGTAATCAATGCACACCCTCCATTTACCATCTTTTTAGGCACAATTACCAAAGGAGAAACCCATTGGCTATCTGAAATTGGGTAAATGAAGTTTACATTGAGTAATTTTTGGAGCTCTTCTTTTACAATTTCCTTAAGATTTGGATTCATTCTTCTCTGAGGTTTTCTAATTGGTCTATTGTTTTCCTCAATATAGATATTATGGATACAAGTCTTAGGATCAATACCTTTCATGTCGATGTACTCCCATGCAAATGTAGCAGAATGTTTTTGTAATGTTTTGGTTAGCTCTTCTTGTTGTAGTTTCTCCAAGTTTTTGTTTATGTTCAATGTCCTAGCTGGAAAATTTCAATTGAAGAGCTACCAAACTCTTCCATAGAATAGAGAGATATCTACCTAGATGACAAGTATTCAACATTTGATTTTTCTTGAAATTGTGCATGATTATATTCTAAAGATGTTTCAAAATTTTCCAGTGTACTCAAAATTTGACTATCTTCACTAATTTCTGATATAGTGAAGAGAGGCTGAATGCCATCTTCATCATCAATCCATTCCTTGTCATCTATTTTTGTGATTGCTTTTGCTGGAGGATAAAAAGTAAATTTCTTTGTTGAATTACCGTTAGAAATATACATGTCACCAAATCTACAACCAATAAAAGCATCAGTTATGGCCAACCAAGGTCTTCCTAATATGAGTGAGTGTCCTTCTAGATTATTATTGGGAGTTAAGATCATGAAATCAATAGGATATTCCAAAGAATCTAACGAGACTGATATATATTCTAGTACACCATCTGGTTTAATTATTGATCTATCTACAAGTTGTAGTAAGGTAGGTGTGTAAAGAAGAATAGGAATTTTAAGCTGCTCCATAGTTTGTCTATTCATGATGTTTATTACTACCCCCAAGTCAATCAATGTTTTTGGAATTTCAATTCCATTTATATGTGTTTTGACAATTGGACTCCCTGGATCCACATATTTCTGTATGGAAATTTTTCCTATCATTATGTCTGGTATCTTTCCTACCAGGTGAATTCTTTTTGTTTCTTTTTCTTTTCTTCCTGGTCTTTTGATGCTCAACTCCTTTTTTGTTTTGGCTAGAATTGGAATTTCTCTAATGGTTTGTAGCAAAGAAATTTTGATACAGACATTCTTCAATTCATCTATAAAATCATAATTGGGCAACAAGATTTGTTTTTCTACCCCTCTATCAATTTGTAGTCTCTCAGGAAAAGAAGGTGTAGAAGTAGATGCTGGTTGCTCAATGATAGGAGTTGTGTTCACTGGTTCTTTTTGTTTTTCTTTTTCAATGTTTTGGTTTTGGAGAGATGTTTCCTCAAAACTTTTATTGACTTTTAGAGAATCTTCCTTAGAAGTGTCTTGTTCTTGAATAACTACAGAAGGTCTTTCCTTTTCTAATATCCTACCAGATTTTAGTTGAACATCATTAAGATCTAGTGGAGTAATCATGTAAGTTGGAAATTGTTGTCCTTCTACCATGTACACATTTTGAGGATTTTTATTGTTGGGGTTTGGTAGTGGTTGGGGTTTGAGGATTTTGACTTTGTTGTGGGGCTTGTTGTGGAAATGGCAATGAAAGTTGAGGGTTCTGATTTTGAAGTTGTAGCTGTTGATTTTGTTGCTAAGTTTGTGGGGGAGGATAATTCTGACAGGATGGAGGATATCGATAATATTGAGCAAATCTCCCATAAGGATTTTGTACCCCTTGTGCCCACGGTTGAGATTGATACTGAGATTGAGGTTGAGGCCAAGGTTGTTTCCAAGGATTCCAGTTTGGTTGGGGCTAAAGATACATTGGATTGTTAAATCCCTGATTTTGTGGCCCCTGCCAAGGTCTTCTTGCAATAAAACAAATAGGTTCTATAGAATTTCGGACTGTTTCGTCTTGAAAGATAGCCTTAAGACCTGGGATTGATGGACAACCCTTGGTCTCATGACTTTCTGAACAAATCATACAAGTTTCTACAATTTTTTCATCTAAAGGGCATTCCCTTAGAGCATGTTTCTTTTTGCATTTTGGTCAAAAAATGGCTAAAGCATCAGCCTCCATTTTCTATTTGTTTTGAATTTTAAGGGTGTCTAGTTGCTCACTAAGGCTCCCTAGAATGTCATTTTTAAACTTATCAACCATATTTCCAATTTCTGCCCTACTTACAGATTCAGTTGCAGATTTTTTTTCTCTAACAAGAGAAGGATCTCTCGACATTTTCCCTATTTTAGATTTCCCTCTTGAGAGATGAACACACAGTTCTCCTATATCACTCAATGGAAGTTGAGAGATATCTCCCTTCCCCATCATGTTAAGGATATCTATCCTCTCATCTCTAATAGCCTTTAACAAAAGTGCTTTCAAGGTTTCTTCATCTAAATTGTTCATCTTTGCTCTTTTCAAATTATAGTTAAATATCTCAATCAAATCTTCTAAGTTTTCATCTTCTCTTTGCATCATTTTGAACACCTCATCTTTATGATTGCTAGGCATGCAATAATCCAAGTATCTATCCAAAAATTCCTTTTTCATGTCATTCCATGTTCTAATGGATTGAGTGACTAACCCCATGAACCATTTTAAAGCAGCCCCTTTCAATGTTGAAGGAAACAATTTAAGTTTCTGAGTCTTCTAGATAGTCATAAGCTCTACACGAGACCTCAAACTCAAACAAAAATGTTTCAAGGTCCTCACTTCTTAATCCATAGAAGTTTGGGAGGACAGATGGTGAGATATTTTTCATTGTGGTATGTTTTTCTTCATCCACTATAGGGAATCCAAAAGAGTTATCTACTTCCCTATTTCCTCTGCCTCCTCGATTATTACCTCTACCTCCTCCATTATCTCCTCTGCCTCTTCCTCTACCCCCTCCTCCAAACAGTGAGAATTCTCCATCTTGTTCTTCCTCTACCATTATAGTTTCTTTAGAGTTAGTATAGGGTTCAAACTGCAAGGTTATTCCCTCCTCCTCTAGTTCTTCTATTAATGGATTATGGGAGAGAGTTTATGCTTCTTCTTCCTCACCAAGTATTCCTAATTCTTCAATTACAATAGGCTCTCCTGTGGAGGTGAAAAAAGGTTATCCCTGTTGTTGTTGGAGATTCAAAATTTTTCTCCTAGGACTGTCTTGGTAGATGAAGTAGGAGATTCTTCTAATTGGGTTTCTGGCCCTTGAATTCCAGGAATCCTATGGCTGGGAGTATGAGTCTGGGATGGAGGTGTGCATTTTATTGCTCTTGGTGGAGTAGGTGGAGTTGTGGGAATTGAACTTCTGCCCCTAGCTATAAATCTACCCCTAGAGTCTCTTTCTCTATGCATGACATTGTTTTTTTTTTTTTTTTTTTTTTTGAATGTAAGAGATAAGGCCTACCAGTTACACTTCCCCGGCAATGGCACCAAAAGGTTTGGTCAATTTAGTATCCTAAATGCTCTACATAAATTATCAATTCGGGTAACATAAAATGATGAAGTGTAGTGCATTTTTTGTGCTAGATTGCCCTTCTTACTTCGTTGTTTTTGTGTTTTATGTTGTTTTAGGGGTTTTTGGTCCTTTAATCCCTAATGATTTACAATGTAATGAGAATTAAAAGAGCTTAAGTAACATATGGAAGCAAAGTTTAATCAAGAAATGAAAACAGAGTTTCTATTTCTTCTCTTATCATTATTTCCAAATCATAAACTAAAAACTAAAAAATAAAATTGCAACTACTATCTAATTCATTACAGGAACAAAAACAAATGAGATACTTAAAACTGAAAGTGAAATTGCAACTAATGTCTAATCCATTATAGAAACAAAACTAAATAAAATACTAAGATTGAAAATGAAATTGCAACTAATCTACTATGGAAACAAAACTAAATGAAGTGCTTAGTTACTCTGGCTCTCAATTTTGGGAGAAAACCTCCTTGTGATGACATTTTGAGGAATTTTGTACTTCATTATTCTAAGAGAAGGTAAATGAAAAAGAAAAGACTCATTGCATGAATGAAGTATTCAATCACTTAGTTTAAGATGAGTTATCAGCTAGAAGGGCTCTTTAGAAAACAGTCATCTACACCATGAGTCAATAAACTAGTCACACAATGGCAAGAACTATAAGGGCACTGATCAGTTTAATTAAAAACTTAAAGACTAGTGAAATAGTAAATAAAACAAACTACATTACATTACTAAATTTCAACTTCTAACTACTGATAAAAACTAGAGATAAATTAAACAAAAAGAAGCTATTCTGCATTAGTAACAAAATGAAAAATATTGCATTATAAACAAGGTTAGCATGAAAAATGGTTATGAACACTAGGGAAGAAATGATGAATTAACAGTTAACTAGTCAAAAGATAAAACAAAATGAAATAAAACCTCAGTCAGCGCAAGGGCCCTCTACAACTGATTAGGTTATGCATACTTAATCAAACTCCAAGAAACTCCTTCACATGTCCATAAAACAACTCCTTCACATGTCCATAAAACTTGCGGTCTTCATATTAAAAAAAACACAGGAAATGAGTTTTCAAAATTACAGATTAGTATTCTAAGCTTAATACATGAGGAAATTCGAACTCCTTCTGAGTTCTTTACACAGGTATTTATAAGAAAATTATTCATCTATTTTTGGAGAAAAATAAGCTACAGCCAAAAACATGTAGAAGACAAGCACATAGAATTTTCTTCCTCAGCTACTGGAGACATAAATCCAAGATGATGGCTGTTGGATTCGGTTGCACAGATGGCTGTTGGAGTCCGTGGGTTCAGGAAGTTGTTTCAGATAACGCTTCCCATCACTGTGAAAAGTTTGGACTAAAATCAAGGAGTCATTTGACTTTCCTAGTCATTGGGTGGTCAAAGGTCAAGATCAAGGGAACATTAAGCATCTTAAGGAAATAATTGGGCCTCATAAGGCCTCATAATTTTCCTCTAACTTAATCCAAGTCACTTTTCAAGGGACTCCTACACCTTTAAGGCAAATTGGCCTCTCCTTGAAGCACATCAAGGCTCTCCAAGTGGGATGTCATCTCATTTTGAGGGTTTTTAACAATGTAAAATCAAATGATTGTAATGATTAAGTCTCCAATTCTTTTCTAGATGACACGCCAACCTTTCTTTAAATTTTCTTAGACATTTTATAAGGAGAAAAATGGAGAGAGATATTGAGAGTCTCATCTACAAATAGAGAGCTCACACTCCTCATAAATGGTTGTGAATTGTGAGATCATTTTTCCATAATATAATCTTTTAGTGAATATTTGTGGTAAACTTTTATGTATCTTTTCTTAGCTATTCTAAATATTTCTCAAAGGAAATTTTGTATTTATTTAATATTGCTATAAAACTATCAAGATCAATTCATTTGAAGGGAAAATTTGTCACCTAGAAGGAGATGCTTAGGGTAAATCACTCACTTATCCTTTGTTGGTGTGAGGTAAGGATTAAAAAAACATTTTTGGGTCATATCCTAAGGTAATATACAAGAAGAAATACCCACAATAAAATCATTCAAGTCCCCAAGCCTAAAATTTTCTTTTAGGGAAGAAAGTATAAAACACAGGGCATGGGAAGAAAATAATAGATCAAACCTTTCATCTTTGGGTGATATAAGAAGACTAATTGAACGTTATTTAGTTTCTCAAAATATAATGGCTTCTCTATGGTTGAATTTTTTTTTTCAAACTTGTTGATTTAACTAATATTGCAAACCCACCCCATGGTATGTCAGCCTTATTGAAAGGGCTAGCCACCTTTAGAGGGGACAATGTTATTGGTTCTAGAGAGAATTACGACACATTCATATATCATAATACCATATCAATGGATATCCATTTAGATGTTTTATTTAAATGTTTATCTTTATCATTAAAGAAACATGAGAGGAAATGGTTCCTAAGTTTGTCTAATAGTAGCATTAATTCATTTAATGATCGTCATGATGATTTCTTTAATATATAGGATGAGAAAAAGGAGGTCCAATTATTTCTAAATTCTTTGAATAATATTGGAATAATGAGAATGAACCTATTAACAATATTAGCATAAGATTTGATGAGGTTATACATGAAATCCCAAAAACATGCCAACCCACCCAATAAACCATCTTGATGTATTATATGAATGCATTCTAGGTCCACTTTAGCTTCTTCCCAAATCAAATCAAGACAAAAACATTAGTCAAATCTATCTAAAAAATACATGGATGAAAGTTGGGTATTGGTAGGAATGTTAAATATTCTAACACCCTTGAGAGTATCGATTGAGAGCAAACAGAAAGCTCCATCTCCAATGCCAACTACATATACTTTGGATCCTCCATCTTTCTTGGTTAACAAATTCAAATAGTGATGCGCAAAGTTGTATGGATATTCCATTGGATAGTTCATCACAACATATCTATTAAAGTAAATCAAAATCTATACTATGTAGGGTTATTCCTTTATATTCCATATATGTTATTATTGATTTTTTTCATTTATGCATAAAATAGATAAAATATACAAAATAGAGAAAAATGAAATAAAAACATATACCAATCATGAATAACACCAAGATATGTTATGGAAAATCATTTTGGGAGAAACTCCAACTAGGAGGTAAGGTTTTTTCTCTCTCTTTTGTATGGAATAGAAATAATGCAAGTACAAAGGATAATGCATTCTTTATAGATTTACCTAAGACTCACATTATGTAGGTTACTATAGAACACAAAAACCATATATTATTCTCTTGCACTTCCAATCTCAAGTTTGTATGCTCTATTGTGTTACCAGATACAATCAAAATGAATGGAACCCCTTTTCCTCCTAGTGGCTCGATTATACCATAGCCCAATACCCAACTCGAGGTTATGTTTGATTCCTTTAACTCTCAACTAGAGTTACAAATTTGTCCTTTCTATAACATTTTTCATAGTCTTCATGTGGATATCTGCTTTTCCATGAATAACAAGGAATAACATGGCATCATCTCGAATTATGGTGGTTAATCACAATAGATCAACTTCCAAGAGGCACAAATTTTGCATTGAAACTCCCATTGATGACCTTTTGTTATGAGATAAAATCTTTGAGGCTAGATTTGAGATAAATGAGAAGTAAAAAGAACTCAATCAATCATATAATTTTCTTAGAATTCATAAAGTATCTCTCTTCAATATGATATTAGCTATCATCCAATGCTTGATCTTCATCAATCCTCACCAAATGTAGGATGCCATGCAAGGGACCCTTTCCCCTTCCTTCATCCATGCATTCATTGATGAATTTTTGAGGTATTTTTCCTTTAAAATGGATTTCCATATGCCAGAACCACAAAGAGCACACGAAAGGCTCTTAACCCCCATAACCCAATCAAAATTTTCAGTTTGGAGAATCCCCCAACCACCATATTCCTTATCCATATAGATATCAACCAGACAAGTCAGAAGGATTTTCTTTCTACTCCTTGATCTATCCCATATAAAGTTGGAAATGATATATTTAATTCTCTTTATGATGTTACATGAAAACATATATAAATGCCTCCAATAAACAACAAATTCTTTGAAGAATAGACTAGACCATAATCAACCTGACTCCTAATGACAACCACTTAGAAGACCAATTAGAGAGTATGCGCTTGAACTTACCTAACATGCACACCAAATATTTGATGCCATATATATGTGGCTTACTTAGGAAACCCAAATAATTAAAATTGCATTCCATGCAAATAGCCTTGACCTCAAATATATCAATAATAGCATAAACAATGGTCATGTCAGAGGAAGAATCAATTAAGATTGATTTAAAAATTTTCATATAGAGTCCTGAGGCACCCAAAATCCAATATAATTTGGTGAATATTTTTGCATTCCCCCACAAAATCGTTTCCCATAAATAAAAGATCATCCATGAAAATCAATTAGGTCATGGAATAAGTTTTATTGATCCTCACCCCCTAGAGAGAAGCCCTATGATGAGAATCTATGACTATAAGGCTCATCCCATCAATAATCAACAAAAATAAAACAGGGGAAAGGGAGAATCCCTGTCGAAGGCCCCTAAAATCCTTAAAGAAATGAGATGGAATCACATTAATCAATATCATGAAGTTTACAAATGTAATACATGCCATAATCCAATCCACGAATTCCACAGAAAGACCAATATTGTGTAGGATTAACATCAAAAAGTGCCAATACATGCAATTGTAAGGTTTTATTAGATCCATTTTTAATAAAACAACATTTTTCTTCCTTACCTTTATAGTTTGCATGCTTTCCTATACAATTTTCACTATGTCCTGTATTTGGAAAAATATATATATATATATATAATTATATTCTAAAAATGATCACCTTTGAAAGAGCATCCCTTCATCCACAACACAATATTATTTGAAAACATCTTATAGATTATGATTCATAAAGAAATTAGCCTATAGTACCTGAAGGATGAAGTCAAAGATACTTTAGAATTTAGTGCTATAAAAGTGGAGGTTATAGCCCCATGTATCTTGCAATATATTCATGATATTGTTGCCATCATAAGAAGGTTCTTTCCATAAAATCAAATAAGTGTAGGAAGAACTCCATTGGCCAACCATTGGTCCCAGGTTTGCTATCCTTTTCCAAATATTTTAATACCATCTACAATTTTGATATAGAAATTTCCTTTTCCATAATAGAACTAGATCCCAATCAAACATGTTTGAATAAGCTTGCAATACCTTTAACTGATTATCAATGTTGACTCCCTCACATTCTTAATATAAATGACCATACAAATGGATAGTTACTTCTTTTAGATATTTCAATGTGGAAATCAAATGACCCTCTTCTCCCTACAACTCCCAAAATCGATTATCATTCTAACGCTAAGAGACAAATCTATGAAACAATTTGGTTTTTTTATCACCCTCTTCTACCCGAATGGCTCGACTCTTCAATATCCATTATACTTCCTGATTGTTCATAATATGTCTATTTTTCCCCTTGAGTTCCAAAGTTATTTTTTCCCAAGAGTTGAAGAAATATTTCATATTGGATGAGTCGTTCATATAGGCAAAAAAAAATTCAATCTTTTTTAGGTCCTTAACAATATTGTGTTTCTTGTCATTGATCCAATGCCTCACCTTTTTATTTAAAGTTGTTATTTTTTTATAGACACATTCCATTTATGATGACCCTTCATGTAGCAATTCTTCTACCCAAAACTCACATACCATCTATGCAAAGGCATAATCCTTTAATCAAATATGGTTAAATTCGAAAGGATATCCCTTGAATGCCAAATCGCTACTCCATTGGAGAATAATTGGAGAGTGATCCTACAACCTCTCTTTGGAAATCCATGAGCACATCAGCCCCATACACTCTACTAGATTCTTATGCACCATAAATATATCTAGCCACTTTGAAATCCCCTCCAAACCTGTGTGGCTATTCCTCCAATTAAGGGATGTGGGAGATGGTAGAATATCCATCATATGATTTTCCAAGAAAATCCCCTTGAAATATTCCTTCAGGGGATCCAATTTGTGTTTTGAACCCCACCTTTCCTAATTAGATAAATTCAAGTTTAAATCACCTACCATAATTAGTGAGTCGATCTTCAATAACCCACTTTTGTCCAAATGATCCCAGATAGTCTTCCTAGAATCATATTGAGCATACATGTTTAACAAATGAAATTGGGATTGTGAGCCATAAAAAAATCTCATAAGTGAAATCCCTGCAAATGATTTAAAATCCTTAAAACTAACCACCACAGGATCCCATAAAGCGTCTAAACCCTTGGACGAGCCCAAAGCATCAATGACACGAAAATTCCACCCTGAACACATCTTCAAAAATTAATACCAAGCCTCTTCCTTGTAAGGCATCATTTCCAAGATAAGGATGATCGAAGGAAAATTAGTCTTGAACAAATTTATGAGGGAAACCCATTTATGATCATTCCTAAGGCCTCTGATATTAATGGATAAGACCTTCATATCATATGGTGGACACTAGGCATATCATCTTGAAGAGCCTAAGAAACAAAGCCAATGAAGAGAAGGTGGCGTATTTCAAAAGCATTCCTCAAATCTCATAGACAACCCTATAGAAACTGAATCCCCTGGGATTACTTCTTTTGTCGATCCCTTCCCTTGTAGTGAATGGTGAAATTCCACCAAGATCAAGATTGATAATAGCCCCACTGAGAGAGGAAACTATTGAATGCACTAACAAGGGCTCAATTTCCAGAGCCAAATTATGACCCAATATGGCAAGGTCACTTCCGATGGAATTCATAGGATAAGTAGCCTCTAGGAGAGACCTAAAGTATATGACTTGTGAACTAGGACTAGGTGGAGGAACCAAAACATCACTATATGGAGTGGAAGTCTAGGAAAATAGAGGAATCTTAGGGGAAGGCAAGACAAGAATGATCAAACTAGAACACAATTTAGGAAATTCTTGAAAAATAAATTCCACCCCCATGGTACCCTCCCAGATGGGAGGATTAATGAAGGAAGGTTGTAGACCAATGATCAAGTCCCCTAACTCCCAACCTAGATTAGCAACAACCGGCGCACAAGCATTTTCAGGAAAAACAACATCATTAGATTCATATATGAACACATCAAAGCAAATAGAGACTGAAACCATCGAGAATCTATGTAATACCTTAAACCAAGTTGCCTCTTCTAGTCCCTGAATGCACGTCGATAGTATGCAATCAAGTAACCAGTGTCGTTGCATCCTAAACAATAGAATGGGATTCCCCAATAGTTAATATATTTTTGAAAATAAATATCTCCCCACTTCAAATCAATCGTAGAAAGCAGGCCCTTGGAGAAGTCCTCCTCAACCAACATCCATGCAATCTTTTCTTCCGACCCCACAATGTTGCAATCCTCAACATAGAAAAACTTCCCGATCAAATTCCCAATCATGGTCATAACCTTCCTAGAAAATTATTCCAATCAAAGGCTAGGTAGCTTCACCCACTATAATCTGTGATGAGGAATGGTGGAAAAGGGATTAAATCCCGTGAAAAAAGGTTGAAGAGATACATATCTCTTCCTTCTAACCCAAGGAATCCTAAGGATTTTTTCAACATCCCCATGATGTAGGAAATGAAAAGAGTATTGGTTGTTCCTTAGCATACTTACCTTCAAATAATATTGAAGAATAAACTCCCAGTTTACATCCAGCCACCCACACATTTGTGCATCCTTCAAGCCACCAAACTCCCACCTACCAATTAGAGCATGGTGATGTAATTGTGACAACTTATCCTAAAACACATCCTTACCAAAGACTAGGGTCTGATTAGTCTCGTCCACATTCAATTACCTATTATTCCTACCTCTCATTGTTGGAAATAATACTGAGAGGGGGGGTGAATCAGCATTATCAAATTAATAATTTTTCATTTCCATAATTAGATTCATATACACTACTTCAGTTAAGGGAACTCATGTGTACATGCAACTGCGTTTAGTGCAACTAGCGTATATCCAACAAGCTTATGATTTAGTTAATTCATCATATATTGATCTTTAATCAGAGCATCAGAACCATATAATCAGTAACCAGGTGCAGTAAAAAAGAAAAACATATCATCACACATAAGAAACACACATGAACACCAAGATATAAGATGAAAACCACCTGCTGCAATCGTCTCTATCTTCTTTTAATAATAAGAGAATTTTGTTTACAATTTTGTACTGGTGCAGTCTTATACCAGTACGCAGGCTTATACCTGCAGAAGCCTACAACCTTCTCTCATTCTCCATATTCTACTAGAAGGGAGCTACAACCCCCTGGCTCTTGTACTAGTTGATATGTTTACTAGTACGTAGGTGCTAGCCTACAGAAGGCTACAACCTTCTCTTTTCTTCCAGGGACCACGTTTCATAAATTTTCAAACTGGATCCATCAACAACATCATCAAATATATATGCATCAACCAATCTCCTTTTGAACCAACCACAACTAAATCAATCAATCACTCCACCAATCTGATCATTCAGAATGCTGTCAGCAAAATACAATAACCAAAACCCAAGCAATAACCCAGAACACTGCAATAGCAAACAGAAGCAACTAAAATATATTTTACAAGGTATACGCTACTTCCATGTGTTGAACCTGCGTGCATACATGCTTTCCTCAAGGCAAACCAGCGTACAAATATGTAAATCAAATTTATGATGTATACGTTGTTTTGATATGAAGAACCAGCATGTATATGCTTATTTTCTAAAGTGAACCTGTGTATAGATCTGTAAAAGATTATTTAAACATAACTACTATTGATGACCTAGATCATCATTTTTACAGACTACAACATGCGCCAATTATTCAGATATATGATCAAACCACATAAAGATAATTCACTTCAAGCCTTAGGATCCTGATACACCATTAGATCTTATCCTTCATCAAGTGCTAAGGTTCTTCCTCTATTCAGATCTAGCACAACATCATAAGCCAATAACCTGCGTATTATATCTCACCCTATATCATATATTCGATACTTACACCCATTGGCCTAATGATCTTCTCCTCCTTTTATAGTTTTAGGCATTTCTCAATACCATGGACCAAAACCACTTAGGACCAATACCTTGGACCAAATGCCTGGGGTCAACACCTTGGACCAATACGATGGATCAAAATACCATGGACCAAATACTTCCGACCAAACATTTAGTTTTCCAAGGTATACGCACTTTTCCTTTTGTGAAAGTGTATATGTGCATATACGCGACTTGGCTACAGTGAACCCACGTGTGTATGTGGCTTGCCCAATGGTGAACCTGTGTATACCTCTCTTTCTTCATTTTGTGTAGTCTGATCTGTAACTCTGTGTTGTTAACCTGTAGAACTGTGATCTGTCATCTGAATGAGTTTCTTTCTGAACTAATTCCTTGAAGCTGCCCTGCATATCATCACACTTGTAAACACTCCTGTCATGAATTCTGTCACATCTGATATCTCTTCTGTAGATTCATCTTGTTAGTGTCAGTGTCTTCACACTTCCATCAGTGATCGAATTGCTCTTTTGCATGCATATTAGGTGTCTCATTCGATCAATTGCATTCCATTAAGTAATGGATCAATTGATGGTAGTGGTTTCATGTCAGTTTCCCTCATGACATGTGCCTGCTGACCCATTTACACATTTTTTTTAGTCATTTACAGTCATCCTGTCTCATTACATGTATAACAATTAGTCCTAGGGTTTAGTCCCGTTAGGTCTTAGGGTTTGTCAATCATGCTCAAATAAAGAGGTCAACAGGCAGATGAAGGTTCATAAAGTCATAATTTTACTTCTAGTATGCTCAATAAATCCTTTTCGCCTCAAAATTCTGTTTTGAGGTAAAAACATAGTATTTTTCTATCTTAATGAATTTCGTGTAAGTTCAATTTTTTCTATATGTAATAAGCACTCATGAGCTATTCCGGGTCTCCTTGCCAACTCGTGCTACTGCAAAAGCAAAAGTATCCTGCATCAGTTCATCAAGTTGCTCAAAAAAAGGTCAAATTTCAAACTGAAAAGCAGAGTATTTATAAAAGTGACTAAGACTTTAAAAGAGTGGGTTGGAAATGAAAAAAAATTAAAATGTAAGGTGTATAAAAGCAAAATCATGATAGGAAGTCATTCTATTGTGAAAAAAACCAAGTGGAGAGCCAAAATCGCGTTTTGAGGGAAGAGTGAGCAAAAAAAGGCAGAAAATTGCAACTCTGGTGCAAACCTACCTAGCACTGTGCATCAGAGGGTCGGTGATGCACATCCGAGGGGCGATGTGCATCCGGCAACTTTTTCTTGTGTAAAAATAAAATAGCGCTACACATCAAGCAAGCATTGCGCATTGGGCTCAGTGCACTGCGCATTGGCTAGTGAGGCTTCAAAACCAAACAAATTCATCTCAAATACTCCCAAATGCTTCATTTCCCTTCTTAACAAGTAAGTACACTCACTTTGGAGCCTAGGTAGGGTTTTTTATGCTTCAATTATATTTTTATCTCCTAAGACTCAAAACCCTAGTGTGTTTTTCTATCTTATTTGTCACCACTGCAAAATCTTCTTCCTTGTCTCAATATTCCCATTTTCACTTGCCCTAAACCTACCCTTTTAATCCTATCTCACTTCACTCATATTCCCTTTCCCCTTTTCCCTATTAAAATTAACCCCTTTACCAAACCCTAATTTCCCTCCATCAAACCCTAGCTCCCATATAAACCCCACTTACCCCCATCACTATTTCCCTTTTATAAATATCTTCATACTCATCTTCCCCTAACCTAATTATCCACCATTCATCAAACCATCCTAAGAGAGACAAACAAGGAGAGGGACAGTGAGTATGATTTTGAAGAAGACACTCCTAGTGATAGCTCCAAAGAGAGAAATGTGCAGTCCAGGGAGCCTCACAAAGATGGAAAAATCATCAGGGAGGAACCTACCAGCATAAGTGAACTCCTTGCTTGCCCACTAGCCACCACATGTTTCACATATCAGTCCTGTTTTGAGTTTTGTGAAATGGTTGACAGGGTAAAATTTCACCATGAGTTAGCAAGGTAGTTTGTGATAAACATGGATAACAATATGGTACTAGGTAAACTTCACTCTTCCACCAACTATCATTGCAGAGGCCACAATAATTCCAGATGTAGGGGAAAAGTGGAACAAAAGGCAAAATATTAGTAAGCAGCATTATGAGCCTTATATCAAGGCCAAGTACCATGGAAAGCTTAGTAGGGTGTTTCCTTTTAAATTCCTGGAGGACCGATATGTTCCACTCATGAAACTTATCATTAAATACTTTACATGTGAGGGTAGGTTCTCCAGAATTTATGCCTACCACATCAGATTTCTCATGTACTTCAACAGGGTCAGAATGATGAGCATCCCTTATTTCATATGCAAAAACATAGAGAGGATGACAATGATTGCAAAGAGAAAACCACATCCACAACAACTCAATAGCATTTATCATTTTTCTTTCATCAAAATTATTGTTTTGCATCAACTCACTCAGTTTGGAATGCGAGGGGAAACTTTCATTTCCCATGAGTGCTTCAAGGGGCCTCGAATATTTTCAGATCCCCAAGAGGAAGGTGAACCTTCTGGGCAATAAAAGGAGCCTGAAAATAAAACAGAGGAGGTTCCTGTGTTTGTCACCTATGAGAGAGGCACAAGGAAGCTTTTTGTTGTTGCCAGGCGAGTACTATCTCCACTGGGGGTGGAAGGGGTCTCTTTTTCTTCACCAAACCACAAGAAAATGCTATCTTCACCGAGGGTGGAAGGGGCTTTGCCTACTTCTCCAACTATACAGGTTGGCAAGCAGTCAAAGAGCAGAGACAAAGGGAAGCAAAAGATGCATGAGGAGAGCCCTACTGAAGGGCAAGACAGAGAGTTTACTTTGATTGAGGAGGATGTCACTGACTTGGGCTCTCAAGGCTCAAGAATCAAGGACATGATTATCAAAGAGAAGGAGGCTGAAATACAAGCCTTATCACTTAACCTTGAGAGGGCCAAATGGATCATTAACTATCTTGAGTAGGAAAACAAACAATTGACAGATAAGCAAGCTATTATGGAGCTACAGATGATTAGGGAAGATAGGCAAGAGGCAAAGAAAATAAAGATCCAGATGAGCTCCCTTAAAAAAGAAATTGAGAATGATCGAGAGACATGGTTGGAAAGGGTGAACATTCACCTTGAGAATTTGCTTGAGAAAGTCAACAAAGAGAAGAGAATGATACGCCATATGGCCTATCATTACTTAACCCGAAACAAAATCTGCAATGCAACGACAAAGAGGCTAAAAGCCAAGCTAAGAAGAGTATTGAGGAACAAGAAAGAGAATGATAAACTCAAAATATTGGCTAAAGCTTCATTATCTCAGAAAATCACTTAATGATCTTGCCTCTTACCAAATTTGAAGAAATTTTGGAATTTTTTTTGTCATTTTACAATTTTGAAAATATAAACATAGGAAATTCTGGTTGATGGTGTTGCGCATTGAATTGGTGCATCCTTTTGACAAATGGCTTATAGATTTGGATTCATCATCAAAAATAAGAAAACCCATAAAGTTTCATCAATTTTGGAAAAGATATGGGCCACCAAAAGGGCAAAAAATACTCAAAAAAATGCCCTCTCTGCCACTTTTTGGACCCACAGGAAGCAGTCTTGGGAGAATTGATGTTTGAAGGGGCAAATCAACCCCAAATCAGAAACTTCAAAGTGTTTTAGAAACTAGATAGGTAGATCTTTCCAAAAATCTATCTTGGGCCTGATTTGGATGAGTGGAAGGCCTCCAAAATCTTCCCTAAAGTGGCGTTATGAATCAGGCTCAAAGTGTTGCGCATTAGGCAACTTTTTGTCAGTTTTGCCTAAAAGTCAAATTTCACCTAGTTTCTTCAGCAGTTGACTTCTTCTTCTTGTCTTGGTAAATTTTGCATGGTAAATGATGTATTTGATGTAAGTATAGATGAAAATAACCTCATAGGGTAGATATATCAAGTTCCAAGTGGTTTTGAGCTGTAATGAATTGGTTCCCTAAGTTTTAGAAGCAAGTTGTTCCACTGCCTACTTTTGTGTTCCTAGTTTAGATATGGTTGAAACCACCCATTTTATCATGGATTTGTCCCTGATAGCTAGCATGAGTGGTTTCCTTGCCTATATTATGTAATTTCTTAGTCCTTTGTAAAGGTTGGACTTTGGTAGCAGTGGTGGCACTCATTGAACATTTGTATCAGTAGTTTGGCAAGGAATAAAACCAGGTTTTGCAGCTATTTTTGTGGGATTCTTGTGACATTGAGTTTATGCATTGTTTCTTCTTTGTAATGACTTTTTATTATGTTTTATATGTATCCAAATCCATATTTCTCTTCTAAAACTAAATGGATCAAGGTGAATGCACAAAATACATTGTTGTGCTTTGTCTTGGGAATGCATTTGGTTTTCAATGTTTTCAATTGTTAGAAGCGGGTTTATAGTTTCTTTATGCCCTCCTCAAACTCCTCATCTGTCTTAATCTACCATATTAATTCATTTCTAGTACATAAACCCTTGTCTACCTCACCCCACAGAACATGACTGTATCCCTGAGTTGATCTCCCGGACCCAATCTACCTTATCCAATTGATCCAGCAACCAAAACCTAAAAATCAAACCAGAAACCCTGAGCTACTACACCTAGCCTAAAATCTACATTAAATTTAGTCATCTCAAGCCCTAATTGCCAGTATCCTAATTGAGATTGACAAGCAGAGAGCCCTCTTCCGACCTGGTAGGGCTAGCTACTAGGTTAAGTGTGGTTTGATGTTACCCTAGACTTGCCTTCCTTCAACCTGTTAAAATCTGAAGAAAACATCTTTTTGTATTTTTGAATAAGTTGTCAAAATTATCATGCATGTGATTTAACTGTTTTTGGCTGTGCAGAGGTGGATTGGCGAGAAGAAATGCATGGAGGAGGTCGGGAAGGTTTGGAGAGGGCCTAAGGGGCCCCTAGCACCCTTCCAGAGAGTTTCACAGAGTTTGGCTATCAAGAAACTGCTTTCATGAGCTTCTACAAGAAGTCTACAGGGGTTCTACAGGATGTTCTGGAATTTCTACAGGATGTTCTGTAATTTTCTACAGGATGTTCAGAAAGGGGATTTTGGAGGATGAATGGATGAAAAAAGGTGAAGGATTGGGTATGGAGGTGAGGTAAGGGTGTGAGGAGGTTCAGGACTTGGTGAATGGAGCTGAGGAGTGGCGAGGATGGTTGGATTTGTTCAAGGAGGAGTGGAGCAATGCTGCACAAAAATATGGGAATTAGGGCAAACTGAGAAAATGTGGCAATCGTGAGGCAAGAACCCAGGTTGGAGGATGGCGCAGGTAGGATTGATGGAGCACAGGTAGATGAAGGAGTGCTACAGGTTCTCTACAAGTTATTTTTCAACTGACCAAATAAAGACTTGGAAAATCAAGGACCTAATCACTTCGACCTAATCTGACCTAGATAACAGCAAAGAAAATGAACAGAAGTCTATTTCCATCGAAATCATGTGAAGTAACTATGCAACTGATCAATCATGAACCTAAGCATGCAACCACAACTAATATCAACTTCGGAAAATGAAAATCTAACACTAATAATTGCATGGTGAAGAAAAGACAGTGTTTTTGGTGGCAGCAAGGTCACCTTGGTCCCAGCTCATGATTCCACTGAGGGAGAGGTGAGATCCGAGGTGCTTGGTAGCCTTTTTCTGAAGATCTTCCCTGTTATTAAGCTATCAAACCAATCTGAACGTGAAAAGCATTCTTAATCATCAACTATGATCTAGATAACCAAGCAAGAGTCTAATCTGCTTAACAGAAATTATTTTGCAAAGACATAAAAAGCAAATAACAATACACAAAGGAAGCCTTGGCACTTGGGTTGGGCCCAACCCCAAGAGCTACAGGCTCCTAAGAAAACTTAGAACTGATGCCAAATAAAGTTGCTTCCCATTACTCAAAAATAACCATGTTCACAAGAAAGTTATACAATAGCAGCTACAAAATGAGCTAAGAAAATAACAGCACTCTAGTGCAAAACACAACAGTCCAAAAAGTAAAGTACAAAGGCTGGAAGCATTCCTATTTATGCACTACGAAGGTCTCCAACAACCCTCCTTAATTCAAGGGGCTCGGCTACTCCAACTGCCAGTGAACAACCTCTTTACTCAAGACTGCTCGGCTGCCCTTGGGTATCCTTTTCGATGGCCTGCTAAACTCTGAGCTGAGGGTAGAGATTTCGAGGAAGGGGCCATTGAATGCAAGGAACACCCTTCCTACGAATCCTCACCCTTGTTCCTTCATGCTTGGCTGTCATCTGGCTCTTAATTGCTTGGCCTTGGTCCCAAAATTTGTCCAAAAATATGCATTAACAACGTGTTAGTCTCCTTGGTCAAGTGACTATCCTTATCCGCTCAACTAACATAAACATACTCAAAAAACATGCATAAACTATGAAAAATGGTGGATTGACGAAGAACAATTAGGCAAAATGAGCCCAATAAGTTACCCAAATCTGGGGCTCATCATCACCCCCTGCTGAATGGGTTGCTCATCCTTTGAGAAACTAATCCAGCTCGTCATCCTTGATTGCCTTGACCGCCTCCCTCACATCCCAGGCCTCCGAGGTGATATCTTCTTCACGGTCATGAAATCCTGCTTTTCTTTCCACTTCTTCCCACTGCCTGTGTTACTCTTCTTCTTTGACTCCCTCCAGCAGCTCCAAAAGCAAGGGAGGACTGAACTTGAGGCCGATCCAGTTGGCTTGAAGGTTCTGCATGGACTATTGGTAGAGGGGTACTCTCGCCAAGGCCTCCCTCATCCTTGTTAGGGAGTGGTATTCTCTTATTTTTAGGCTGTAGGACAGTGAACTCCACCTCCGAGAGCAAGCATGAACACAATTATCCCCCAGCAATCTCTCCATGTCCTCAAAATGGGCTATGGCTTGAGCTTGTCATTCAATGTAGTCTGGCAGGGCCTGAGCATCATTGGCCAAGTGCTGGTGGGCGTATATTAATGCTGAGCGATCCTCCGTCTCAGCTCTGACCATTAGTGGCTCCTTTAATTCCCTGTCCATAATGTTTTAGACCTCTGCTGCTCTCTTTTCTTCATGATTTAGCCAAGAGGCCATGGCCATAAGTTGTACATCTCCTACCACAACATTAGGTTCCCACAAATTCATGTTGGGAAGGGCCAAGTTGTGCAAGTAGAACTCTGATAATTTGGCCTTGTCCTCTGATGAGCTACTGCCACATAAAGCCATGAACTGATGATAGTTTTGAAATAGAGAAGTGCCCTTTTGGGCTAAGGTATTAATCTGGAACTACAAATGCTGATCCTTAAGGTATAAGGCATACGATTTGGCAGGTTGCCTACATTGCATTGCCTCCACTGCCCAGCTGGCCATGCAGACCAATTGGGCCTCCTTTTCTTGTACCTGTTGTCTTAGATACTATATCTCCAATGCTGCTTGCAATTCTTTCTCCTGTAGCTGTCTAGTCAATGCCTCTATTTCAGCTTGCAACCCAACTCTCTTTTGTTGTTCATTAGGAGTTTCTTTGTCTGTTATGGGCTCCTGCTATTGCTGTTGTTCCGCCAAAGTGTGGGGCCTGTCTTCCTTGTAGTGTCCCTGTAACTGTAGCTATTTTTTAAGCAGCTCGTTTTCTTCCTGTAGCTTGGCCCGCTGGCTGCTTTCTACATGTCGTACCATATCCAATTCCTTTCTTGCCTCTTTGAGTTGTTCCTCCAAGGGACCTTTATCTGCCACACCCTTGGACTTGGCGATTTTCATCCAAGTGTGGGTCCTCACCCTCTCCTCTTCTAGTGCAAAGAAGAGTGGCACTGCGAATTTATGGGGAATTATCTTTCCGGCCTCTAACAGGTTATACTAGGAGCCCAAGCTAGGCTGGGGGCTAGGTTCCACAATGTTTTCAGTCTTCTCTTCCTCCTGGGATGATTTAGCTGCCTTTTCTTCCAATTCCTCAGTCTTCTCTTCCTCCTGGGATGATTTAGCTGCCTTTTCTTCCAATTCCTCAGTCTCCTTTAGTCTAGCCAGCGTTTCCTGTAGAATTGTCTCACCATCCTATAGAGAGGTCTTGGTGTCCATCATTTTAATCCTTTCTCTCCAGGTGGATGTTTTCGGGCTTCCGCATTCATAGGTGATGGATGCCTTTGGAGGAGACATTTCCTTTTGTTTAGCTGTGGTGTCCTCAATCGTAATTGGCTCTTTTGACTGTGACTGGGGTCTGCCAGCTTTTATCCTCGTGCTCCTTCTTGCCTTAAAATACATGGAAGGCTCCCTTTTTCGCTTCCCTTTCTGTTTTGGAGATGTGCTTAAGGCATCCCGCACAGCTGTTGCCTCCCTGGCCAAAATCTCAGGCGATTTCTCCTTTTGTTGCTCTATTTCCATACTTCCTATAGAAATTGTTTCAACTGGTTTCAGGCTTCCTGTAGAAACTGTTTCGGTCTGTTTGGATGGATGTGTCTTTCCTTTTAATTCTTGTTTGGTTGCCTTGGTTGTGCCCTCCTTCGTTTGGACTTTTTCAATCCTCTCTGCTCCACTTTGCAATCGTTTTTCCCTAGGCATTTGTGCCATTGATCCTCCCACAGCTTTAGGCTCAGCAACTTGGCCTTTTCCTCGTTTCTCTTTCTGTTCTTTCTGTGGTGGTCTGTCTTGTGTTTCTTTGCCACTGGCTTTCTCTCCTGCCTCAGTGTGTTCCTTTTCTTCACTGCTTGATGAGGTGAATTCCTCGGCCAGAATTTGAATATCATCATCTTTGGACATGTTGCGGAAAATCTCCCAGGAGAGGGGGAAAGTGTAGGTGTGGAGGGCATATTCTACTAAAAGCTTGATGAGCTCATGATGGGCTAACTGATCCGGTGTCCCTTCTTTCAATTTTGTGCCACATTCAATCAATGATTGCAGAAGAAAATATGGGATGCTCAACTTCTGTTCTGGAGGGAGATCCAACCCATGTCTTAGTTCTCTCAGCAACCAGAAATGATAGTCGTAGACAATACTGAATCGCCCCTCACAGGTAATGTATTTCATGATTTGGAGATTGGTTTCACTCCAAAGAGGATGTAGGCTAGCTCTTCGAACCCCGTTCTTGTCTTCTACAAATTGTTCCTCGTTTTGAAGAATTCTTTCTTGGCTTTTTGGCCCAATGCCCTCTCCTCTTTGCTCCAGGGTATCCCTAATGGCAGACCAGTAACTCGACTAATGAGTTCAGGGGTAAGCTTTAGGGTCAACCCTCTGAAGTTCACTGTGGCTTGTGTCTTTGATTTAGGTTGCAGGGACATTAAGAATTCCTCTGTTATCTTATCGTCATGTCCTTGAATTCTGTCACAAAAAGTCATCCAGTTGGCATGGGTAAAGAGGTTCACCACCTCAGGATTTTCAAGCAGTTTACTGGAATCCGAGGGTTCCTTCCTGATATACCCCCCTGGCATGGTGAGAGTGCTCTGTTTTAATGCTCTGAGCAGAAAGGGAATGTTGTTTATCGTTTCCTCCTTTGAACTTTTAAGAAAGGATCTCTCGGGTGTTTAATTTTTAAATTTTCACCAATTCCCTGGCTCTAATGCTTTCGTTGCCCGGGTATAATAGGAAGAATTAGGTTTCCACGGATAGGACACAGAACTCAATTTTCATCCCCAGCATACATACAACCGTGTAAGTTCAAATTCTGCATACACAGGTTATCCCTCGCAGTGCTTTATCTTTTCTACAGGAAGAATTTTTTTAATAGGAACCTTGGAGGAGAATGTTGACGCAAGACCGACTGAGAAATTTCGTGTAACACACAGGCAAACTGCTATTGTTGACTCACAGGCAGACTTGTCTCTAATTCTCCTACTCCAGATAATTCAATTCACCACCTTTCGAAATATACCATGCACGAAAGAGTGTTTTCGATCCTACCTCTCTCAGAACTCCAAATTTGACGCAGAAAAGTCCAGGTTTCTCTGCTCCAGAAGGCTATGTCGTACTTCCTGTAGAACTTATTCCTGTAGAATGATTGACCAGCTTCTGTAGGATGTCACTACGCCTCTGAATGAGCTCGGTACGCAGGAGAATTTTGAAACAGGCCGAAAAGCTCAGTGGAGGACGACAAGTTAACAGATTGCAGAAGCGAAGGACGAGTACTTTGGCCAAGGATGTTGCAAGTGCAAATGAACAGTGGGTGTGCGAGTCTTCAGCCAAACATTTTTTAACTGCGGCGCAATTCGTGGCGAGGGCGTGAGGTGGCCGGGCCAAACCGTTATCCAACGTCACGGCCATCATTTCTCTGCGTGTCCCTGGCCGCCATTACCTCCCCTCTGCCATTAACCACCGCCACCACTGCCAGTCCGCCAATTTTCCCCGACTGGACACTCCACACATGTCGGCTGCACGGCTCATTAGCGATTTTGAATGTAACTGAGCTTGTTCGAATCCCACGAAGCCATGTAACTAGCTAAGGTTGGCCAGTTTGACTGGCCCCCCGATCCTCGTTCAATCCGAACCATTTTCACAGACATACAGTTTCTGAAATATAGTTTATGTAATTGACGAATAAGGTTAGACACTTACCTGCGTGGCCGTGGACACGCTATGCAGACTTTGGGCCTCGGAATCACTGCCTCATGCACGGGTGTTAGAGCCCATTCTTTCATTTGTTGAAGCTGCATGCATCCTTTGGAATCTGATCCTTCAGGTGTAAATGTTGCATGCACAAGTTCTGGTTGATTTCAGCTGCCGAGGATATTCTCACGACCGAGAGGAGCCTTTTGCATGTTTCCTGTGTTGATTTCAATTGTCCTTGCCTCCAGAGTATGTGTTCTAGAGGGATCAGCTGCTACAGGATTCTTGTAGGATATCCTGTAGCTGCTTCTCCTCCTGGGATGCAGGCTAAACGAGCAGTGCCATATTGTGGACAAGGACCGGATCCGTTGATGAAGAGTCTAGATGGAGCTTGGATAGGTAGAGTGTGTGATACTTTGCTACTGGAATTGTCACTTAAAAAAATTTTGTTGTCATTCTGAGGAAAATAGGGTTTCTTGTATGACTGTGCAGGAACACATAACCAGGTGGGTGACAGAGATGTAAAGAGATGGAACAGGGTGCCATATGGTGATGGGTTGAATAGAGGGGTGGCTGCAGGCCTAACAAATTGATCCCAACCATCAGATTCCCTTTCAAAATTGAACTTGGCTCGCCCGAAGGTTCTATAGGATGTTTCCTGTAGAAATACAGAACTTCCTGTAGAAGGGGGAATCTCGACCCGAAATGTGATCAAATTCTAGGAAAGGCAAGTGGCCATGGAGGGATTGTCTGTAGGGATGTCCTGGAGCCTGGTACGAAGCCCTATCCTCATTTTTTGCGACCCTCCTTACCTGCAATGTATTCCCTGCAACCTGCAATTATTTCACAGAGATTAGGCCCGTTCTTTCTTTTTTCTCTTTTTTCTTTTTTCTTCTTTTTTTTTTTTGAGAGAGAGATAGCTAGGGCGCCTCCATGAGGTTTTCACCCTTGCTATCTACCCTGGACACCTTGAAGAGGTTTTCACCCAAGGATCTTTTTATTCCACCTTTTTTATTTTTCTAGAGACAGCTGGGGCGCCTCCATGAGGTTTTCACCCTCACTGTCTGCCCTAGGCGCCTTAGAGAGTTTTTCACTCAAGGATCTTTTTATTTCCCTTTTTTTTTATGATGATCAAGGTGTGGGTGGAATAGAGGCAGCGCCCTGCTCCACTACCAGCACTGATTTTTCCAAAGTTTCAATGAACTCTTGCCTCGAAAGAGGTTTCCTGTAGATTTTCAATCGATGCCCATTGACGAGCATGGGGATGGCTTCTTCATCAATGGTCTTAATGAGGACTTAACCATTGTCATTGCATTTCTCCACTGTATATGGTCCTAACCATCTTGTCCTCAGCTTCCCTTTGAAGTCCTTGTATCTTGAGTCATACAACAGTGCCCAATCTCCTGGTTGGAACTGCTTTTCATTAAGGTGTCGGTCATGCCATATCTTCCTCTGAAGTTGGACTACTTCTGAGTGGAGGAGAGCCTGCATTATTTGTTCATCTAATCCATTCAACTGCAGTAATCTTTCACGTTGAACATGGCTGAGATCTAAGTCTAGTTGAGCTGCCATCCTCAATGTGTTGTACTCAAACTCTATGGACAACAAAGCTTTCTTCCCGTAGACCAACTCATAAGGTGTGAAACCTGTTGTAATTTTCCAAGTGGTGTTGTAGGCCCAAGTGGCCTCAGCCAAGCGATCTGCCCAATCCTTTCTGCTGCTACTCACCACCTTAGTCAAAATCTCTTCCAATGCTCTATTAGTGACTTCCACCTGCCCATTTTCTTGTGGATGATATGGGGTGGAAGTTTTGTGCTTGATCTTGTGATGAGCGAGCAGGTCTTCAATCAAGTTAGAGGTGAACTGGCTTCCTTGATCGGTGACTAACTCTTTTGGGTGGCAAAACTTGTAAAAGATATTTTCCCTTAAAAACTCAGCCACTTTCTCTTCTGTCGCTACCTTGATTGCCTTTGTTTCTGCCCACTTTGTCAGGTAGTCGGTGCACACAATGAT
>APFE031220223.1:74652-101856 GCA_000404065.3 Pinus taeda
CTTTGCTTTGAAGGAGGGTTGATAGGACCCACAAAATCCATGCCCCACTTCTCAAATGGCTCGAAGGTCACTTGAGGTTGGAGGGGCATTTCATCCCTTGGAGTCGGTTTCCCCATCCTCTGACATCGGTCACACTGGCTTATGTATCTTCTGACATCTTGGTGAAGAGTAGGCCAATAGTAGCCTGCCTATAGAATTTTGAAGCCAGTCTTTTTTGTTGCAAAGTGGCCTCCACAGGGTCCATCGTGACAGTTTAGGAGGATGTCAAAGACTTCCTCCTCCCTAACACAATGCCTCAAGATCTGATCTGGGTCAAGTTTAAATAGGTTGCCCCTGATCCAAGTGAATGGGGCACTCTTCCTCACAATTCTGCTCTTCTCCTTTGAGGATAGATGCGAAGGGAACTATGCTGAGACCAAGTAGTTTGCTATATCAGCAAACCATGGAGAGAGTACTAAGATAGCCAATAGGTGTTCATCTGGCATCTGGTCATCCACTGTCCCTTCTTCACCTGCATGCAAATCCAATCTAGACAGGAAGTCAGCAACAACATTTTCCTTACCTGGCTTGTTGACAATAGTCAAATCAAATTGCTGCAACAAAAGTAACCATCTAATGATATGAGCATTTACATCAGGCTTATTCATTAAATATCTAATCACAGCATGATCAGTGTGTACAAATGTTTGATAACCAGTGATGTAGTGTCTGAACTTGTTCAGGGAATGGACTACAGCCAGGAACTCTTTCTCGGTTACAGTATAGTTCATCTCTACCTTAGACAGGTTTTTGCTGACAAAGTATATGGCATATGGTAGTTTCTCCTAAACTTGTCCTAAGTCTGCCCCTATGGCTTTGTTCGAGGCATCAGTGTGGATGTGGAAAGGTAGGGCCCAGTTTGGACCTCTCAAGATCGAGGCGGATACCATCTTATCTTTCAACTCATCCAGAGCCCATTGGTAGTCATCAGTCCATTTAAACTCAACATCTTTCCCTAAGAGGCTAAACAATGGCGAGGCTAGCCTACTGAAATCTTTGATGAATCTTCTATAATATCCTGCCAAGCCTAGAAAACTTCGAACATCTCTGACCTTTTGAGGAGGTGGAACCTTTTGGATGATAGTAATCTTGTTAGGATACACCTGTAATCCTTGCTGAGAAATTGTATGACCTAGCACAGTCCCTTCAGTCATCAATAATTCACATTTTTCGGGGCTGAGGGACAAGTTCATCTCAATACACTTGGTTAAAACTTTTCCCAGGTTAGTCAATGCTTCTTGGAAGTTGGACCCATAAGGAGTAAAGTCATCCATATAGATTTCCACCGAATCGTGAACCCGTTCAGCAAATATGCTCAATACTGCTCTCTGGAAAGTGGCAAGAGCATTGCATAACCCAAAGGGAAGGACCTGGTAGGCAAAGGTACCCCATGGACAAGTGAAGGTGGTCTTATCTTGGTCCTCCAGGCTGATTTGGATCTGATTATACCCGCTGAACCCATCTAGGAAAGAGAAAAACCTCTTCCCTGCCAGACCATCCAACACTTGATCTATGAAAGGTAAAGGGAAGTGGTCTTTCTTGGTGGCTTTGTTAAGTTCTCGGTAATCTACACAGATTCTCCACTTCCCATTTTTCTTGGGCACAAGCACTAGAGGTGAAACCCACTCACTGTCAGAGATGGGGTAGATAAATCCTGCATCCAACAATTTTTGCAATTCTTCTCTGACAATGTCTTTAAGGGCTGGATTCATTCTCCTCTGAGGCTGCCTAACTGGTTTACAATCCTCTTTAATGTAGATGTGAAGGGTACAGACCGAAGGGTGGACTCTTTTCATCTCCTTATAGCTCCAAGCGAAAGCATCCAAATGGTTTTTCAATAAACTACACAGCTCCTTCTCCTGGGAGGGAGACAGGGAGGAGCTGATCTTTAAGGTTCTTTCGGGGCCAAATTCCACACTCTTAACTCTGGGAGAGGTCGGATAAGTCACACAGAGGTCCACTAAAGCATTGTCTTGGGAGTCTTCCACCAACTCCGCTAATGACAGTGCACCAAGAGGCGGATTTTGAATCAAATTCTCAATCAAGTCATCCTCAGTTTGAGGGCCTCCCTTGGTGGCTTCTATTGTGCACAAAGGTGCGAAGTAGACCTCATCCTTATCTCCCTCTTCCAACCAGAGTCGCAAGTCATGTTCTAGCTGAGGTTGGGTAGGAGGATAGAGGAATAGTTGTTTGGACATAGGCCCATTCTTGATGGTCATGCTTCCAGCTCGATAACTGATGTAAGCATCCGCAGTAGCTAACCAAGGCCTTCCCAAAATGAGGGGTTATCCAGTGAGTTTTTCCTTTGGCTGAAGGACCAAGAAGTCCGCATGGTACTCCCCGGAAACAGCGCCAAAAAAATGGTGGGCTCCAGTATTGCAAAAATAATGCTGCAACTCCTGGGACTCCCTTCTTTACTTTTATCAACCTGGTAGTTCATAACAAATTTGGAAGAGATGGTGTTGTATGCACAAGTACTAGCTCTTGCTGCAGCTGTCACTTGGTCAGCTGGCACAAGTCTGCTAGGGGCTTAAGCCAACTTCTATGAGCTCTGAGAAGAATATTTTTAACTGATGAAAGGAAGCTAACTCGAAGGAAGCTAATCTACTTGCGGAAAGAAACTGAAAAGCTGAAAGAAAACGCAAACCCTAATTTTACCAGCTAGACCTACTGATGCAAGAAAGAGGATACAAGCTACTGGGAGAGGTGCCATTGACTTCTAAGAAGGTAAAATGCATGTGTCTAAGCTACTTCTATGGTAAAATCTGAAGAAAACATCTTTTTGTATTTTTGAATAAGTTGTCAGAATTATCATGCATGTGATTTAACTGTTTTTTACTGTGCAGAGGTGGATTGGCGAGAGGAAATGCATGGAGGAGGTCGAGAAGGTTCAGAGAGGGCATAAGGGTCCCCTATCACCCTTCCAAAGAGTTTCACAGAGTTTGTCTATCAAGAAACTGCTTTCGTGAGCTTCTACAGGAACTCTGCAAGGGTTCTACAGGATGTTCTAAAATTTCTACAGGATGTTCTGTAATTTTCTACAGGATGTTCAGAAAGGGGATTTTGGAGGATGGATGGATGAAAAAAGATGAAGGAGTGGGTATGGAGGTGAGGTAGGGGTGTGAGGAGGTTCAGGACTTGGTGAATGGAGCTGAGGAGTGCCAAGGATGGTTGGATTTGATCAAGGAGGAGTGGAGCAATGCTGCACAAAAATATGGGAATTAGGGCAAAGTGCGAAAATGTGGCAAACATGAGGCAAGAATCCAGGTTGGAGGATGGAGCAGGTAGGATTGATGGAGTATGGATAGATGAAGGAGTGCTACAGGTTCTCTACAAGTTATTTTTCAACTGACCAAATAAAGACTTGGAAAATCAAGGACCTAATCACTTTGACCTAATCTGACCTAGATAACAGCAAAGAAAATGAACAGAAGTCTATTTCCATCGAAATCATGTGAAGTAACTACGAAACTGATCAATCATGAACCTAAGCATGCAAACACAACTGATATCAACTTCGGCAAATGAAAATCTAACACTAATAATTACATGGTGAAGCAAAGATAGTGTTTTTGGTGGCAGCAAGGTCACGTTGGTCGCAGCTCATGATCCCACTAAGGGAGAGGTGAGATGCGAGGTGCTTGGTAGCCTTTTTCTGAAGATCTTCCCTGTTATTAACCTATCAAACCAATCTGAACATGAAAAGCCTTCTTAATCATCAACTATTATCTAGATAACCAAGCAAGAGTCTAATCTACTTAACAGAAATTATTTTGCAAAGACATAAAAATAAAATAACAATACACAAAGGAAGCGTTGGCACCTGGGTTGGGCCCAACCCCAAGAGCTACAGGCTCCTAAGAAAACTCATAACTAATACCAAATAAAGCTGCTTCCCATTACTCAAAAATAACCATGTTCACAAGAAAGTTATACAGCAACAGCTACAAAATGAGCTGAGAAAATAACAGCACTCTAGTGCAAAACACAACAGTCCAAAAAGTAAAATATGAAGGCTAGAAGCCTTCCTATTTATGCACTACGAGGGTCTCCAATAGCCCTCCTTAATTCAAGGGGCTCGGCTGCTCCAACTGCGAGTGATCAACCTCTTTACTCAAGACTGCTCGGCTGCCCTTGGGAATCCTTTTCGATGGCCTCCTACACTTCGAGCTGAGGATGGAGATTTCGAGGAAGGGGCCATTGAATGTAGGGGACACCCTTCCTACGAATCCTCACCCTTGTTCCTTCATGCTTGGCTGTCATCTGGCTCTTAATTGCTTGGCCTTGGTCCCAAAATTTGTCCAAAAATCTGCATTAACAACATGTTAGCCTCCTTGGTCAAGTGACTATCCTTATTCGTTCAACTAACATAAACATACTCAAAAAACATGCATAAACTATGAAAAATGGTGGATTGACAAAGAACAATTAGGTAAAATGAGCCCAATAAGTTACCCAATTCCAGGGCTCATCATCACCCCCCTACTAAATGGGTTGCTCATCCTCTGAGCAACTAATCCAGCTCGTCATCCTTGATTGCCTTAACCACCTCCCTCACATCCCAGGCCTCCGAGGTGATATCTTCTTCACGGTTATGAAATCCTACTTTTCTTTCCACTTCTTCCCACTTCCTGTGTTCCCCCTCTTCTTTGACTCCCTCCAGCAGCCCCAAAAGCAAGGGAGGACTGAACTTGAGGCTGATCCAATTGGCCTGAAGGTTCTGCATGGACTGTTTGTAGAGGGGTACTCTCACCAAGGCCTCCCTCATCCTTGTTGGGGAGTGGTATTCTCTTATTTTTAGGCTGTGGGACAGTGAATTCCACCTCCGGGAGCAAGCATGAACACAGTTATCCCCTAGCAGTCTCTCCATGTCCTCAAAATGGGCTATGGCTTGAGCTTGTCGTTCAATCTAGTCTGGCAGGGTCTGAGCATCATTGGCCAAGTGCTGGTGGGTGTATATTAATGCTGCAACTCCTGGGACTCCCTTATTTACTTTTATCAACCCGGTAGTTCGTAACAAACTTGAAAGCGACGGTGTTGTATGCACAAGTACTATCTCTTGCCGCAGCTGTCACTTGGTCAGCTGACACAAGTCTGCTAGGGGCTTAAGCCAACTTCTATGAGCTCTAAAAGAAGCTTTTTAACTGATGGATGGAATCTAACTTGAAGGAAGATAATCTACTTGCGGAAAGAAACTGAAAAGCTGAAGGAAAATGCAAACCCTAGCAAACCCTAATTTTACCAACTAGCCCTGTTGATGCAAGAAAGAGGATGCAAGCTACTGGGAGAGATGCAATTGACTTCTAAGGAGGTAAAATGCATGTGTCTAAGCTACTTCTATGGTAAAATATGAAGAAAACATCTTTTTGTATTTATGAATAAGTTGTCAGAATTATCATGCATGTGATTTAACTGTTTTTGACTGTGCAGAGGTGGATTGGCGAGAGGAAGTGTATCGAGGAGTTTGGGAAGGTTCAGAGAGGGCCTAAGGGGCCCCTAGCACCCTTCCAAAGAGTTTCACAAAGTTTGTCTATCAAGAAACCGCTTTCATGAGCTTCTACAGGAAGTTTGCAGGGGTTCTATAGGATGTTGTGGAATTTCTACAGGATGTTCTGTAATTTTCTACAGGATGTTCAGAAAGGGGATTTTGGAGGATAGATGGATGAAAAAAGGTGAAGGAGTGGGTATGGAGGTGAGGTAAGGGTGTGAGGAGGTTCAAGACTTGGTGAATGGAGCTGAGGAGTGGCGAGGATGGTTGGATTTGTTCAAGGAGGAGTGGAGCAATGATGCACAAAAATATGGAAATTAGGGCAAAGTGAGCAAATGTGGCAAATGTGAGGAAAGAATCTAGGTTGGAGGATGGATCAGGTAGGATTGATGGAGTACAGGAAGATGAAGGAGTGCTACAGGTGCTCTGCAAGTTATTTTTCAACTGACCAAATAAAGACTTGGAATCAAGGACCTAATAACTTTGACCTAATCTGACCTAGATAACAGCAAAGAAAATGAATAGAAGTCTATTTGCAGTGAAATCATGTGAAGTAACTATGCAACTGAGCAATCATGAACCTAAGCATGCAACCAAAACTGATATCAACTTCGGCAAATGAAAATCTAACACTAATAATTGCATGGTGAAGAAAAGACAGTGTTGTTGGTGGCAGCAAGGTCACCTTGGTCCCAGCTCATGATCCCACTGAGGGAGAGGTGAGATCCGAGGTGCTTGGTAGCCTTTTTCTGAAGATCTTCCCTGTTATTAACCTATCAAACCAATCTAAATGTGAAAAGTCTTCTTAATTATCAACTATGATCTAGATAACCAAGCAAGAGTCTAATCTACTTAACAAAAATTATTTTGCAAAGACATAAAAAGAAAATAAAAATACACAAAGGAAGCCTTGGCACTTGGGTTGGGCCCAACCCCAAGAGCTACAAGCTCCTAAGAAAACTCAAAACTAATGCCAAATAAAGTTACTTCCCATTACTCAAAAATAACCATGTTCATAAGAAAGTTATACAACAGCAGCTACAAAATGAGCTGAGAAAAATAACAGCACTCTAGTGCAAAACAAAACAGTCCAAAAAGTAAAATACGAAGGCTGGAAGCCTTCCTATTTATGCACTACAAGGGTCTCCAACAACCCTCCTTAATTCAAGGGGCTCGGCTACTCCAATTGCCAGTGATCAACCTCTTTACTCAATACTACTCAGCTGCCCTTGGGAATCCTTTTCGGTGGCCTGCTAAACTCTGAGCTGAGGGTAGAGATTTCGAGGAAGGGGCCATTGAATGTAGGGGACACCCTTCCTACGAATCCTCACCCTTGTTCCTTCATGCTTGTCTGTCATCTGGCTCTTAATTGCTTGGCCTTGGTCCTAAAATTTGTCCAAAAATCTGCATTAACAACGTGTTAGCCTCCTTGGTCAAGTGACTATCCTTATTCGTTCAACTAACATAAACATACTCAAAAAACATGCATAAACTATGAAAAATGGTGGATTGACGAAGAACAATTAGGAAAAATAAGCTCAATAAGTTACCCAATTCCGGGGCTCATCATCACCCCCCTGCTGAATGGGTTGCTCATCCTCTGAGCAACTAATCTAGCTTGTCCTCCTTAATTGCCTTGACCGCCTCCCTCACATCCCAGGCCTCCAAGGTGATATCTTCTTCACGGTCATGAAATATTTCTTTTCTTTCCACTTCTTCCCACTACCTGTGTTCCTCCTCTTCTTTGACTCCCTCCAGCAGCCCCAAAAGAAAGGGAGGACTGAACTTGAGGCTGATCCAGTTGGCCTGAAGGTTCTGCATGGACTGTTTGTAGAGGGGTACTCTCGCTAAGGCCTCCCTCATCCTTGTTGGGGAGCGGTATTCTCTTATTTTTAGGCTATGGGACAGTGAATTCCACCTCCTGGAGCAAGCATGAACACAATTATCCCCCAGTAGTCTCTCCATGTACTCAAAATGTGCTATGGCTTGAGCTTGTCATTTAATGTAGTCTGGCAGGGCCTGAGCATCATTGGCCAAGTGCTAGTGGGCATATATTAACGCAGAGGGATCCTCCTGCTTGGCTCTGATCATTAGTGACTCCTTTAATTCCCTGCCCATATTGTTTCAGACCTCTACTGCTCTCTTTTCTTCATGATTTAGCCAAGAGGCCATGGCCATAAGTTGTACATCTCCTACCACAACGTTAGGGTCCCACAAATTCATGTTGGGAAAGGCCAAGTTGTGCAAGGAGAACTCTGATAATTTGGCCTTGTCCTCTGATGAGCTACTGTCACATAAAGCCATGAACTGATGATAGTTTTGAAGTCGAGTGGTGCCCCTTTGGGCTAAGGTATTAATCTGGAACTGCAACCATTGATCCTTAAGGTATAAGGCATACGATTTGGCAGGTTGCCTACATTGCATTGCCTCCACTACCCAGCTGGCCATGCAAGCCAGTTGGGCCTCCTTTTCTTGTACCTGTTGTCTTAGAGACTATATCTCCTATGCTGCTTGGAATTCTTTCTCTTGTAGTTGTCTAGTCAGTGCCTCTATTTCAGCTTGCAACCCATCTCTCTTCTGCTGTTCATTAGGAGTTTCTTTGTTTGTTGTGGGCTCCTCCTGTTGCCGTTGTTCCCCCAAGGTGTAGGGCCTGTCTTCCTTGTAGTGTCCCTGTAACTGTAGCTGATGTTTAAGCAGCTCGTTTTCTTCCTGTAGCTTGGCCCGCTGGCTGCTTTCTACATGTTTTACCATAGCCAATTCCTTTCTTGCACCTTTGAGTTGTTCCTCCAAGGGACCTATATCTGCCACACCCTTGGACTTGACGATTTTCATCCATGTGTGGGTCCTCACCCTCTCCTCTTCTAGTGCAAAGAAGAGTGGCACTGTGAATTTCTGGGGAATTATCTTTCCGGCCTCTAACAGGTTATAGTAGTAGCCCAAGCTGGGTTGGGGGCTAGGTTCCACAATGTTTTTAGTCTTCTCTTCCTCCTGGGATGATTTAGCTGCCTTTTCTTCCAATTCCTCGGTCTCCTTTAGTCTAGCCAGTGTTTCCTGTAGAATTGTCTTAACATCCTGTAGAGAGGTCTTGGTGTCCATCATTTTAATCCTTTCTCTCCAGGTGGACGTTTTCGAGCTTCCCGATTCATAGGTGATGGATGCCTTTGGAGGGGACCTTTCCTTTTGTTTAGCTGTGGTGTCCTCAATCATAATTGGCTCTTTTGACTGTGACTCGGGTCTGCCAGCTTTTATCCTCGTGCTCCTTCTTGCCTTAAAATACATGGAAGACTCCCTTTTCCCTTCCCTTTTTGTTTTGGAGATGTGCTTAAGGCAACCAGCACAGCTTCTACCTCCGTCGCCAAAATCTCAAGCGATTTCTCCTTTTGTTGCTTTGTTTCAATAATTCCTATAGAAACTATTTCAACTGGTTTCAGGCTTCCTGTAGAAACTATTTCGGTCTATTTGGCTGGATGTGTCTTTCATTTTCATTCCTATTGGGTTGCCTTGGTTGTGCCCTCCTTTGTTTGGACTTTTTCAATCCTCTCTGCTCTACTTTGCAATCGTTTTTCCCTGGGCGTTTGTGCCATTGATCCTCTCACAGATTTAGGCTCAGAAACTTGGCCTTTTCCTCATTTCTCTTCACCTTTTTTCATCCATCCATCCTCCAAAATCCCCTTTCTGAACATCCTGTAGAAAATTACAGAACATCCTGTAGAAATTCCAAAACATCCTGTAGAACCCCTGCAGACTTCCTGTAGAGTCTCATGAAAGTGATTTCTTGATAGCCAAACTCTATGAAACTCTCTGGAAGGGTGCTAGGGGCCCCTTAGGCCCTCTCCAAACCTTCCTAGCCTCCTCCATGCATTTCCTCTCGCCAATCCACCTCTGCACAGTCAAAAACAGTTAAATCACATGCATGATAATTCTGACAACTTATTCAAAAATACAAAAAGATGTTTTCTTCATATTTTACCATAGAAGTAGCTTAGACACATGCATTTTACCTTCTTAGAAGTCAATGGCATCTCTCCCAGTAGCTTGCATCCTCTTTCTTGCATCATTAGGGCCAGTTGTTAAAATTAGGGTTTGCTAGGGTTTGCATTTTCTTTCAGCTTTTCAGTTTCTTTCCGCAAGTAGATTAGCTTCCATCGAGTTAGCTTCCATCCATCAATTAAAAAACTTCTTCTCAGAGATCATATAAGTTGGCTTAAGCCCTTAGCGGACTTGTCCCAGCTGACCAAGTGACCTCTGCAGCAAGAGATAGTACTTGTACATACAACACCGTCGCTTCCAAGTTTGTTACAAACTACCGGGTTTATAAAAGTAAAGAAGGGAGTCCCAGGAGTTGCAGCATTATTGCTGCAATACTGGAGCCCACCATTCGTTTTGGTGCCGTTGCCAGATGGCAGCCAAGGAGAAGTGTTTCAAGCACCCAGGCAGGTGCAAGAGAGATGCCCCGACTATCAATGTCATAGGGCAATTGTTTGATCTAATGTTGGGGCAAGTAATCTGTCCAAAATATTTGGACCCTGGGAGTCCTGTAGTTTATGTCCACATTAATGGCACCATAATCCCCCACACCTTGATCGATCTAGGGGCTACCATTAATGTGATGACCAGGGACACTATGCTTAAACTCAACCTTCAGAGTTCCTTAAGAAAGACCTCGACAGTACTGCAGTTAGCGGACTACTCCACCATGAAACCGGGTAGTTCGTAACAAACTTGGAAGCGACGGTGCTGTATGCACAAGTACTAGCTCTTGCCGCAATTGTCACTTGGTTAGCTGGCACAAGTCTGCTAGGGGCTTAAGCCAACTTCTATGAGCTTTGAGAAGAAGCTTTTTAACTGATGGATGGAAGCTAACTCGAAGGAAGTTAATCTACTTGCGAAAGAAACTAAAAAGCTGAAAGAAAACGCAAACCCTAGCAAACCCTAATTTTACCAGCTAGCCCTACTGATACAAGAAAGAGGATGCAAGCTACTGGGAGAGATTCCATTGACTTCTAAGAAGGTAAAATGCATGTTTCTAAGCTACTTCTATGGTAAAATTTGAAGAAAACATCTTTTTGTATTTTTGAATAAGTTGTCAGAATTATCATGCATGTGATTTAACTGTTTTTGACTATGTAGAGGTGGATTGGCGAGAGGAAATGCATGGAGGAGGTTGAGAAGGTTCGGAGAGGGCCTAAGGGGCCCCTAGCACCCTTCTAGAGAATTTCATAGAGTTTGGCTATCAAGAAACCGCTTTCGTGAACTTCTACAGGAAGTCTGCAGGGGTTCTACAGGATGTTCTGGAATTTCTATAGGATGTTCTGTAATTTTCTACAGGATGTTCAAAAAGGGGATTTTGGAGGATGGATGGATAAAAAAAGGTGAAGGAATGGGTATGGAGGTGAGGTAAGGGTGCGAGGAGGTTCAGGACTTGGTGAATGGAGCTGAGGATTGGCGAGGATGGTTGGATTTGTTCAAGGAGGAGTGGAGCAATGCTGCACAAAAATATGGGAATTAGGGCAAAGTGAGAAAATGTGGCAAATGTGAGGCAAGAATCTGGGTTGGAGGATGGAGTAGGTAGGATTGATGGAGTACGGGCAGATGAAGGAGTGCTACAGGTGCTCTGCAAGTTATTTTTCAACTGACCAAATAAAGACTTGGAAAATCAAGGACCTAATCACTTTGACCTAATCTGACCTAGATAACAGCAAAGAAAATGAACAGAAGTCTATTTGCAGCGAAATCATGTGAAGTAACTATGCAACTGAGCAATATTGAACCTAAGCATGCAACCACAACTGATATCAACTTCGGCAAATGAAAATCTAACACTAATAATTGCATGGTGAAGCAAAGACAGTGTTTTTGGTGGCAGCAAGGTCACCTTGGTCCCAGCTCATGATCCCACTAAGGGAGAGGTGAGATCCGAGGTGCTTGGTAGCCTTTTTCTGAAGATATTCCCTGTTATTAACCTATCAAACCAATCTGAACGTGAAAAGCATTCTTAATCATCAACTATGATCTAGATAACAAAGCAAGAGTCTAATCTACTTAACATAAATTATTTTGCAAAGACATAAAAGGCAAATAACAATACACAAAGGAAGCCTTGGAACTTCGGTTGGGCCCAACCCCAAAAGCTACAGGCTCCTAAGAAAACTCAGAACTGATGCCAAATAAAGTTGCTTCCCATTACTCAAAAATAACCATGTTCACAAGAAAGTTATACAACAACAGCTACAAAATGAGCTGAGAAAATAACGGCACTCTAGTGCAAAACACAACAATCCAAAAAGTAAAGTACGAAGGCTGGAAGCCTTCCTATTTATGCACTACAAGGGTCTCCAACAGCCCTCCTTAATCCAAGGGGCTCGGCTGCTCCAACTGCCAGTGATCAACCTCTTTACTCAAGATTGTTCGACTGCCCTTGGGAATCCTTTTCAGTGGCCTGCTAAACTCCGAGATGAGGGTGGAGATTTCGAGGAAGGGGCCATTGAATGTATGGGACACCCTTCCTACGAATCCTCACCCTTGTTCCTTCATGCTTGGTTGTCATCTGGCTCTTAATTGCTTGGCCTTGGTCCCAAAATTTGTCCAAAAATCTGCATTAACAACGTGTTAGCCTCCTTGGTCAAGTGACTATCCTTATTCGTTCAACTAACATAAACATACTCAAAAAACATGCATAAACAATGAAAAATGGTGGATTGACGAAGAACAATTAGGCAAAATGAGCCCAATAAGCTACCCAATTCCGAGGCTCATCACAACCTAAGGTAGCTCCAAGCCCTGACACATCTAGTTACGATATACAAGAGAGTCATTCTGCTACAAGTGGGTTGCCATCAAGTACAACACATACATCATAATGCCCACAATCTCACCCTTTGGACTTGATGGCTACAACCACACCAAGTCACTCTCCCCCTTTGACATCAGGGGCAAAGGGTCATGCTCCCCTTAAGTGCATGCTGAATTCTCTGATATGCTGAAGTGCTGATTGAGCTCCCATGATCGAGTCCATGCTCCCCTTGAGCATAAGAAAAGTCTACAAAAATATGTTCTAAAAGAATAACATGACTCTATACATACATCACAATTATCACCAATGACTCATACATGCATCCATCTCCCAACCAAGTGGGGATATACCAAATTTGACTCATCCACCCAACCAAGTGGGGATATTCCAATTGTTTATATATGACTGAAATATTGCATCATCATTCCCATGCATAGTGGGGGTACAAATGACATCATATGACCAAAAGGGACTCATCAAAAGACTACAATAGATAGAGACTAATTATTACATCATGAGTCTTGATATGACCTTTTCATTGAATGATATACATGAAATTTATAACAGAGACAAAATGTCTTAAACAAGACCATGATAGCCATCAACAACTATAATCAGCAGCATTTGTCAATAGCATCCGGACCAGCAACCTGTATATTTCCATCATTAGTTCCCAAAATATCATCAACCATGTTCTCTCCCTAAACCTGTGCCACCTGTTCACTGTCAGATCTTATCATTGCATATGTCAGTAAGAGATATCAGAGTATCATCATCAATCAGATATACATCAAATGATCAAAAACATTATGAGGACCAATATATCAACAGATTGAAATCATCATCAAATAGAGCATATAATTAACAGAACCATAGCAGACCCCTTTTTTCCTGAGTCTGGCCCATTATTTTTCTTCAAACCAACATATACATGACTGTGTCCATAGAAACTCACGTATGTATGTGACTACACTTCATGAAACTCATGTATAACCACCTTTCTTTGAAAAATAGGTTTTAACAGCAGCACGATGTAGAAACTACTCCCAGCTTTTGTCTGAGATATTCAAATGTCTCTCTGGGTAGTGGTTTAGTGAATATATCAACAACCTGTTCTTTGGAGGGAACATACTCCAATTTGACTTTTTGTTCAAGCACTTGTTCATGTAGGAAATGATATTTGATGGGTATGTGCTCGGTCTTGGAGAGCATGACTGGATTCTTTGAAATACTGATGGCACTTGTATTATCACATAGAATGGAGATGGGTGGAGTACATGTGATCTGAATATCTTGCAAGTTTTGCATCATCCAAAGTATTTGTGTGCAGCAAGATGCAGAAACCACGTATTCTGCTTCAACTGTAGATAATGCAATTGAGCTTTGTTTCTTGCTAAACCAAGACACTAACCTGGAACCCATATAGAATGCACCACCACAGTGCTTTTTTTGTCATCAACACTTCCTGCCAAATCTGCATTTGTATATGCATGAAGTGTAAGATCTTTATCTCTAGGATACCATAAGCCAAAGTTCTATGTTCCTTGAAGATATTTGAAAATTCTTTTGACTGCCTAAAGATGTGATTCGTTTGGATTTTCTTGGAATCTTTCAACTATTCCCACTGCATGCACAATGTCTGGTCGGGTAACTGTTAGATAAAGTAGACTGCCAATCATGTACTTGTAAGTTGGTTGATGTACTGCTGTTGATTCATCATTTGAGCTGAGACTACAGCCTGTTACCATTGGAGTACATACTGGTTTAGAATATTCCATGCTGTACTTTTTCAGGATATGTTTGAGATATTTGGTTTGTGAGAGAAAAATACCATCTTTATTTTGCTGCACTTGTAGACCAAGAAAGTAGGTAAGTGCACCAAGCAAGGACATTTCAAATTCTTGCTGCATTACTGAAGCAAAATTCTGACTCATGGATTCTTCATTGCTACCAAAAATGATATCATCAACATACACAACAATTATTAGCAATTTATCAGTGTCAATATTTTTATATAGACTGCTATCTGCTGACCCGTTTGAAAAACCTTGTTGATGGAGATATTTGTCAAGATGGTAATACCATGCCCTTGGAGCCTGTTTTAGACCATAGAGAGCTTTCCTGAGTTTTCATACAAGTTTTGCATCGTTTCCAAGAATGAATCATTATGGTTGTTCAATATTGACTTCTTCTTCTTCTAAGTCTCCATTAAGAAAGGTAGATTTTACATCCATTTGGTATACTTTGAATTTAGATTTTACATCCATTTGGTATACTTTGAATTTCTAAAAACTAGAAAGAGCAAGAAACATTCTAATGGCTTCAAGTCTAGCAACAGGTGCAAAAGTTTCTTCAAAGTATATACCTTCCTGTTGAGCATATCCTTTACAAACAAGTCTGGCCTTGTTTCTAATAACTTCTCCATTTTCGTTCAACTTGTTTTTGAATATCCATTTAGTTCCTATGATATTCTTATCATGAGGTCTAGGAACTAATTCCCAAGTATTGTTCTTTTCAATTTTCTCAAGTTCTTAATTCATAGCCTTGACCCAACATTCATCTCTGCATGCTTCATTTACATTTTGAGGTTCAGTGGAAGATAGTAATGCTAGATAGCTTGAAGCTTCGGCAATGATTCTTCTAGTCTGCACACCTGCCCCTTTTTCTCCTAAAATTTGAGCTTCTGGATGATTTTCCTAAACATAGCTAGATGGAGTCTTTTCTTCTATTGGTATCTCCTCTTCTGGTGCTTCATTGGTTTCCTCTTCAAAATCAGTGTGATTTGATGTGGGAAAATGATCCTCATCTTCTTCATTGTCATAATCTTCGGTTTTTATCTGTTTTGGATTTTTACATGCTTCATAAACCACAACGTCAATACTTTCAATAATCTTACCAAGTCTTTTATTGTAACATTTGTATCCTTTACTTCAGGAAGAGTAGCCAAGTAGAATACCTTCATCTGCTCTGGGTTCAAATTTACCAAGTTTTTCATCAGTCCTTTTGATGTAACATTTGCTTCCAAAAACTTTGAAGTATTTTACAGTAGGAGTCTTACCATACCAAAGTTCATGTGGAGTTTGAGTTCCGTTAGCCCGAACATTTTCTTGGTTGAGAATAGTGACGATAATGAATGCAGCTTCACCCCAGAAGGTTGCAAGAGTTCCTGATTCATCCAGCATAACACGAGCCATTTGTTGAATAGTTATGTTCATCCTTTCTACCACTCCATTTTTTTTAGGAGTCCTTGTGGTGGAGAACTGCCTTTTTATCCCATGTTGTTCACAAAAGTCAAAGAATTCATTTGATGTAAATTCCCCTCCTCAATTAGATCTGAGGCATTTGATTTTTCGCTCTGATTCATTTTCAACCAAAGCTTTGAAGGCTTTGAATTTTTCAAATGCTTCATCTTTATTCTTTAGAAGACCTATCCAACACATTATGGAAAAATCATCAATGAACAATATAAAGTATTCTTCTCCACAAGGTGACCTTTTCCTTGATGGACCCCATAAATCAGTATGAACAAGTTCAAGAGGCTTACTAGCTGACCCTTCCTTTTCAATGAATTGAGATCTGGTTTTCTTACCGAATTGACATGATTTGCATATAGTATTTTTAAGAATGTCGATATTTGGAAGATCGGGAACAGCCTGGAATCTGCATACTTTTCTTATTTGAGAAAATCTTACATGTCCCAATGTTCTGTGTCATAGTCAGTTTTCATCATTTTTGCTTAGATAGCATTGTTGTTGTCCTCCCTTGAGTATGTATAGGTTGTTTGAAGTTCTTGTGCCTTCGATCATAGTTTCTCCTATATCAACCTCACGAACAACACATCCATTTGATCGAAACACTACTTCATTTCCTTGATCACACATTTGACTCACACTCAAGAGATTATACTTTAAGCCATCAACATACATAACATTCCCAGCTTTAACTTTTTCTTTCAAGAAAATAGAGCCTTTACCTTTTATGACAGCAGGAGTGTTGTTTCCAAATGAGACACTCTTTTCCTTTTCTAAGGCATTATATGAGTGCAGTTTTTCTCTGTCACCTGTCATGTGTTTTGAGCATCCATTGTCAATGTACCATTGGTTTTCTTTTCCATCTGCATATAAGGCTATACCACATGTTTCTATTTGTGGTTCTTTTTTTCTCCATATTTTGGGATTTAATGGAGTTTTCTCCTTTTGAGCTATTTGCCGAAATTTACTCCTGCATTCAGATTCTTCATGGCAAAATTTGTTGCAGATTAAGCATTCTATTTCATTTTCAAGAAGAGAAAAGTTATTATAAGAAATTTTCTTGATCCCTGTCAAATTCCTTTGATTTTGTGCTTCTCTAGTCTTGATAGTTTTGTAAGCAACACATTGAGTAACTTTGTGTCCAAAATTATGACATGAGAAACATTGACCATTAAAGAAGTTATTGCGATTATTGAATCTACTGACCTATTGATTGTAGTTGAAGTTCCTCCTACTGACCTATTGATTGTAGTTTCTATTGATATTCTTTGAAGAAAATTGAGTATGATTTACCTGAGGTTGATTGTGACTTTTTTTCATCTTGAAAGTAAATTAAGCCTAATTCACCTAGTGATCTATTTTATGCCTTTGCTGATGATTGTCGAACTGTTCACTGCTCTTTGCTACATCAAGATAGATTTTAGTGGAGGTTGACAGATTTTGTGATTGAGATGTTTCTTCAGTATATCCAAGACCTGTCTTTATTAGAGGAGAGTGTTGCACTTTGATAATTTTATTCAAGGTTTCTGATCCTTTAGCAAATCTATTTCACATTCTAGCTTTTCATTGTGTTTTTCTCTTTCAACAAGTTGGTATGCCAAGGTATCTATAATCATATTCTTTTCTTCTAAACAGAATTTGAGTTTAGATATTTCTTCATAGCGGTCATCTTCATCTAAAGCATCCAAAAAATCATCATTTTCATAAGCCATCAGAAGTCTATAGTCATTACTATTTTCATCTTCATCACTATTTGATAAACCATCGCTATCTTCATGAGTATAGTAGCTCTTTTTATTTACACTTTGCTTTCTATTCCATTTTGCAGTTTCCTTCCCTTTATCATATTTATCTTTATGAGGACATTTGACAGCATAATGACCGACTCTACCACAGGCAAAACATTTGAAAGGTAGTTTGCCTCTGAATCTATCGAAACCCCGTTGAAGATTCTTGACAAAGTTCACTTCCTCTTCTTCTTCTGAAATATGCCCTAATTCATTGATTTCTTCTTTTCCTTTTGTTGAAGCTTTAAATGCAGCTTCTCTCATATCTGATGGACCTCCTTTTCATCTCAAAGGAAGTTAATATTCCGTGAAGCTATGTCATAGTAATGGCTTGTAGATCCTGCTTTTCTTCTACGGCAGATACTTTTGATTCAAATTTAGCAGATAAGGATCTTAAAACTTTTTCAACTAAGGTAACTTCCTTTATCTCTTCACCCAGATTCTTCATGCAATTAACGATTTCATCTATACGTAAGAAGTAATTAGCTACACTTTGATCATTGTGCATCTTGAGAGTTTCATATTGGATTTTGAGAGTTTGTAGTTTAGCACGTTTTACCTAAGAGTCTCCTTCGTAGCTTAAAAAAAAATTGTCCCATATTTCTTTGGTTGATTTGAGCTGCATAACTTTGACAAACTCTGATTGTGACAGACTTCCCAATAATGTATTGATAGCCTTGGCATTGGTTTCATATTGCTTTTTACCTGCTGCATTTGTAGGAATTGCTGATGGAAATGTACATCCTCCTTCCACGATTTCCCAGACATTTGTTCCAAGAGATTGAAGATAGGTTGTGGTTCTTACCTTCCAATAAACAAAGTTTCTCCCATCAAAGATTGGCAGTCTGATGGATCCCCCACTTTCTTGATTACTCATGATGATGGATATTCCTTCAAGCGATCAAGCTTCTCTGAAGGACCTGCTCTGATACCAATTGTTGGAAATAATACTGAGAGGGGGGGTGAATCAATATTATCAAATTAATAATTTTTCATTTCCATAATCAGATTCATATATGCTACTTCAGTTAAGGGAACTCGTTTGTACATGCAACTGTGTTTAGTGAAACTAGCGTATATCCAACAAGCTTATGATTCAGTTAATTCATCATATATTGATCTTTAATCAGAGCATCAGAACCATATAAACAGTAACCAGGTGTAGTAAAAAAATAGAATAGGTCATCACACATAAGAAACACACATGAACACCAAGATATAAGGTGGAAACCCAATGTGGGTGAAAACCACTTGCTGCAATCGTCTCTATCTTCTTTTAATAATAAGAGAAATATGTTTACAATTTTGTACTGGTGCAGTCTTATACCAGTATGCAGGCTTCTACCTGTAGAAGGCTACAACCCTCTCTCGTTCTCCAGTTTCTACTAGAAGGGAGCTACAACCCCCTAGCTCTTATACTAGCTGATATGTTTACTAGTACATAGGTGCTAGCCTACAGGAGGTCACAACCTTCTCTTTTCTTCAAGGGACCAAGTTTCATAAATTTTCAAACTGGATCCATCAACAACATCATCAAATATATCTACATCAACCAATCTCCTTTTGAACCAACCACAACCAAATCAATCATTCACTACATCAATTTGATCATTCAGAATGTTGTTAACAGAATACAATAACCCGAACCCAAGCAATAACCCAAAACACTGCAACAACAAACAGAAGCAACTAAAATATATTTTACAAGGTATATGCTACTTCCATGTGTCGAACCTTCATGCATACGCACTTTCCTCAAGGCGAACCAGCGTACAGATCTGCAAATCAAATTTATGATGTATACGTTGTTTTGATATGCAGAACCAGCATGTATACGTTTATTTTCTGAAGTGAACTTGCATACAAATCTATAAAAGATGATTTAAACATAACTACTATTCATGACCCAGATCATCATTTTTATAGACTACAACATGCGCCAATTATTCAGATATATGATCAAACCACATAAAGATAATTCATTTCAAGCCTAAGATCCTGATAAACCATTAGATCTTATCCTTCATCAAGCGCTAAGGTTCTTCCTTGGTTCAGATCTAGAACAACATCATAAGCCAATAACCTGCATATTAGATCTCACACTATATCAGATATTCAATACTTGCACCCATTGGCCTAATGATCTTCTCCTCCTTTTATAGTTTTAGACCTTTCTCAATACCATGGACCAAAACCACTTAGGACCAATACCTTGGACCAAATACCTGGCTCAATACCTCGGACCTGATACCTTAGACCAATACCATGGACCAAATACTTTGGACCAAAAATTTAGTTTTCCAAGGTATACGTGCTTTTCCTTTTGTGAAAGTGCATGTGTACGTATACGCGACTTAGATACAGTGAACCCGCATGTCTATGTAGCTTGGCCAATGGTGAACCTGCATATACCTCTCTTTCTTCATTCTATGTAGTCTGATCTGTAACTCTGTGCTATTAACTTGTAGTACTGTGACCTGTCATCTGAGTGAGTTGCTTTCTGAACTGATTCCTTGAAGCTACCTTGCATTTCATCACACTTGTAAACACTCTTGTCATGCATTTTGTCACATCTAATATCTCTTTTGTAGATTCATCTAGTTACCATATACAAGAGAGTTTTTCTGCTACAAGTGGATTTACATCAAGTACAACACATACATCATAATTCCAACGCTCATGTCATGAGATGGCAATGGAGGAGAAATTGTAGGTGAGTTAGGAATTGAAGAATCACGAATATGCTCATCTTGACCCCCCTCCGCTATGGACTTTCCAAACTTTGCATTGATACATATTAACCAAGGAAGCACATCCTCCACCTCAATCTTCGTCTGGATCATGACCTCATCACCTAGGGATTCTGAGTTCTACATGGCCATACCACCTGGAATTGAACGAGCATACTAGCCCCACCCTCCCACTAGTACCCATTTATCCCCAGCAAGTGCCTGATTTACGAGGAGCACTCAGAACTAATGTAAGGTGGCCACAACACAAATAAACACCAATAAATGCAAGGTTACAGAAACCAAAAATACGGAAGATCCCTAAACCAAGTCGTAGTGAGGCAATAAATGAAATGAAATGACCCCTCTTATGATATCCAAATCGGCAATCACAACCTTAGGCCTTTCGATACATTGGCATAAGCAAGCTAGTGAGAAAATCAACTTGACATCCTACCCAAAGTGGAATGTGAATGCACCAAAGAGGAAAGCCCCTAGAAAACATCCACGTTGACTGCCAATAGAAAACCAAACACCACCACCCAATAAATCATGCATGACCTCAGTGTCTGCAAAGATGATGTGGCAATTACATGGGATCCCCGACTAGAAGTGAGAGTGGTACCACATACAATAAACAAATCAGATGGATCAAAGATAATATATACCCAAAGTGAAATGTCATACAACATATGCAACAAACACCAATAACTGCATTAGCCCCTAACAAGAAACAAATATGGTGAAACAACGTTCGATGAAACACCAAGACAAAAAATCTTAGACCCAAAATGATCCTTGCAAATAGCTAAAGAATAGACATGTCATTGAGAAATAAATGTGAATTGACCACCCACCTGACCCACCAGCACAATCTGTCGAATTACCATCCAATTAGTAAAAATGATGACTAGTGGGGACACAAACATAAATACACCATCGAAAAAGAAGAAACCAAAATTGAATAATGAAGATATCCTCCTAGGGAATATAGTCTGATACAATTTCTCCAAAGCAAGTGCTAATTCAAAAACCAAACAACATTAATGACACCCCAAGTAGTCATGGAAACTAGGAAAGATGAGCTGCCTAGGTTAAGAGACCAATCTCAAGAGACGAAGAAAAATGGAGAAAAAGAAGTAAAAATTCATGCCACCAAACCGTCACCCTCCAAAAAACTATCACCCATAGGATAGAACCAACATTGTCTTAACCAACCTCCCAAACACCACCATAAAAAAAACAACCACACTTGCACTAATAAATAGACCACCCTATAACAGAAAAGCATCATATATAATAGGAAAATCCTCCCATCCACATCTAGTACATCTCTAGAGTGCCAATGGCTAAATAAGAGCATGGAAAATTTTAGGGATGGACAATTATCTTGAAGTTTAAAAACATTTGTGAATACCACTAGTCCCTAATATGAAAACTACAAAAAATTTATTGATGTATTTGTAAAATTATTCAAATTTAGAATGATTTTATATATACTCTCTATCTAATGTTGGCAATTTTTAAGGTAAAATAATAAAAAATGGAAATTAGTGAATCTTTTTTTTTTTGGAAAAATCATGGAAAATTAGTCTACCTACAAATATTAGCCCCTAAAATTTTCCATGCATCAAAGAAAATCCATTACTCACGCTCTAGTAAAACACTTTTGGAAAAATACCTAGAGACCATCAATGAATAATATCCACCCCTACAACAAAAGAGGACTAGATTCGATGAAATATTACAGACGGATGGAAATGGAGAATCCACCCTTTAGAACAACAATGTTCAAATCAATGCCAAACACTACATCTAACATAGCATCTTTTCTCCCTCTCCTTAAATAACCACCTAATGAAAATTTTGGAAGCTAGCAAACTACAACAAACACCCATACTACAGCATCATGCTCATCTCAATTGCACGACACCATCACACTATCGCTCCCCATCAAAATAAAAGAAATACTCTAAAAAAATTGTTTACGAGTGAATATTGTTCAACCAAGTTATATATCTATCTATATATCTTTATCATCAATGCTATATGCATATCACATTAAAATTTGAATTTAAAAAATTATAAAACATGTCAAATAAAAATGCCACACACACAGACACAGACACATATATATAATCAAGTTTTTAGTAAAATTAGAATATTTGTATATATAGAGATTTGATATTTATATAAATATAAATAATGTTATTAAAAACTAGCATATATCCATCTTAACTCTAGATCTATCGAGCAATGAGAGGGTTTAAATCTCTCAAGCTACAAACCTTTCCTTAAGTTTTGCACTTAAAAATAGTTTCATGTCTTGAGATATTTGATCCCTTTTAATGCTTGGTAGATCTAGAGTTAAGATGGATCTATGCTAGTTTAACTAATAAAATTACAAGAAAATTGTATGGAAGTTACCAATATTCTTGGTTCTAAATGTGAATTGGTCTTTGGGAGTGAATATACAAACAATGCCACGTTTCCCTACAGTAAAAAAAATAGATTAGATCCATGGAATTCCAATAGAAGTGCTCATGTGAAATATGAAATACCATTGAGTTACTTCAATTTCGATCATACACTTCTATTGACTTGAGGAAATGAATATTTCCCTCATGTTCTCCATAATATCACTTAGCATGCCCTAATCATTGTCAGGAAGTGAGTACAGCTGATAAATTACCCTCACAACAAGCGGCTAAGATCGCATTGCACTAGTTGCTGACATAAATTCATCCGCAATATTCAAGGGCTTAATATTTATCACCATTGCTACATTAATCCTCTGAAAATTTGCATAAAAGGCTATTTTAGAGGTTTTACAAAAATCCCAAATAGTGTTTGTGAGCATTATTTCCTTAACTACAATTACCTTTTCCAATAAGTGAGCACCAATAACAATGAAATGGTTTCAAATGTGGGTCCATATTGTCATAACATCTAGTTGAGATTGCTCCATGTTGGGGACTGATTTTGATGCCAAATTCAACATTTCCATTATTCTCACTTGTCAGGTTAAGTTTGCTCCATGCTTGATACTAATTTTGATGCCATATCCATTATTTCCACTATTCTCACTATAAACAATGATCCTAAAAGTAGACTCCTTAATGGAAAATGCCCACCCAAACAATTTTATTCTTTCTACTCTTTAAATTTAGATAGATATGTGGTAATTTGTTGTTCTAGAATTGATTATGTTCTTGATAATGGCTCTCATCAGATCAAAAGGCTTACTAAATTCCGTAAATTGTTCACATACCTGGAGTAATATTGAATCCACATTGTATTGATCCATCATTTTTTACTTAAACATAGATGAAAAGGAAAAAGGTTAAGAATTGGACTATGTCATTGGTAGTCTCATTTGTAGTAATATGAGAGATCCCAAGATTCATGGAGGTATGAGATATGAGGTATAATGTATGGTTTTAGATGATGTGCAAGAAAACCAATGGACATGCATGCTTATGAGTGCAAATGAGGCAAAGGAATGAATCTACAAATACATTAGGAAAGCATTGAGCAAAGAAATAGGTGTGAGGGTTTCAAGACTACTCATAGTGGAAAATAGAATAGGTTTAGGTAGGAATATTTGAAAACTTTTTAGGTAAATTATACACGAATAGCATTGTTGGATTACAACCAACTTGATAGATAAGCATGAATTTCCTATTATTCAAATGATACTCATATAAATACATTTTTATGGCCAATGGATTCATATTTCAACATCTCTTCGATTCCTCATAATGATTCATATTGTTCAACATAACCCAAATAGTTATATTTCTAATAGACTACAATATTATTCTTAAGCCTATAGACAAGACAATTGTGATGTAATACAAAAAATAAAAAATAAAAAAAAATAAAAAAAAAATAACAAAAAGGTAAATTGTTCATACATGAGAAAAGTCTACACTACAAAACCAAATGTTTACACCATTCCAAAATTCACTAAATTGGAAAAAAATCTTTAACATATAACTTAGAAAATAATTCTGCCTCCAAATGGTTTCCATACTAGTGGATTCTTATTCATTAATCTTTCATGGAAAAGTCTACAATGCTGCACAAACAAAAAAAATCCCTTACAATGCAAATTTATAATGTTAATATAAAAGAATAAGGTGCAAGGGTGAGGGGTGTTTTTACAATATCTTTACACAAGGATGGATATTCATTTCCCTCCTTTCCTATTTTTTATCCATTATCAGCTTGCCTTATGTCCCTTTAAAAGGATTTAGGCTTCTATTGACTATCTTGACCTTCCACTTGGCCATTGGCTTTACCTTTTACATTATTTAAATCATCCTCTATAAAATGACTGTCTACTTGGCTTGATGAAGCTCCATCCCTTCCTCTCCCCTATTTTATAAGAAAAGCTACTCATGCCTCAAAATCCACGATAATTATTTCCCCATGGGAAAATGTATGTTTCTAGAGGAAGACTCTATATGATGTAATGCTTTGTCCTATCATTTTCTCATATTTTTCCATTTTAGGAAATATATAGAATTAATTAATGATATGTTCCTAGTAGGAGCTTCAATAAATCTCTAGATATCCAATTCATTAATCTCAAGAATATATTTAATATCCTTCTTGTTGGAGCCAATATAGGTTTCCAAATATTTAGATAATTATTCTTGTGGAAAGATCTTATTCCCAAGTTCAAAAGAAGCGAAGTGATAATCATGTACTATGTTCTCTATGTGATACTGTAAATTAACAAAGTTATTGATATTAAAAATAATTATATGGAGAGACTCTTGATATTTCTAGTGAGCCTTGGTATTGCACCAAGAATGTTGCAACTCCCAAGGGCTCCTCAACTCAAATTATCAACACGGGGTTCATACAAACTTCGAGGTGACAGTGCTATATGCACAGTAGATAGGATTCCACACATGCCACCCTCAATTAGATCAAAAGTTCTCAGAGACCATTCTTCTTACCAAATTAGAATTAAATCTTATTATACAATTGGAAATTACTTCTAGCTATGAAAGTGGAAATGCCATTGACTCAACTTGTAAATGCTAACTAAGCAACTCATGAAAGGATAAAAGCTAACCTACTTGTAGAAAGAAATCTATTTTATCTTGCAAAATCCATCAAACTACCAAATGTACTTGCAGAAAGTAAATTGTTTTTTCTTTCATAATTAATCAAACTATCAATCATAATTGCATGTACCCTCTACCTAGTTCACACTTTCTTTTAAATCATTAACCTACTTGCATCATACCTATATAAACAAAACTAACTCTAATATGTTTTTGCAGTAAACAAAATGAATCTTTGGAGTGGCCTAGGAGTTCCCTTGATCATAAAATCATAGTTGGGGGTCATCATTCATCTATACTAAGTCAAAGTTGCAGTGGGGATCAAAATTGATGAAGGAAAGTGATGTTACAAGTTTGTTACAAGTGATTGCTACAGGAGGTCTATAATGCTATAGGAAGGCATGTAATACTATAGGAGGGAATTCGAGTGGTTTTTGAAGGTGACAATGTTGTCTTGAGGTTATGGAGTCCTGGACGGAAGTTGAAGAAAATTGAGGGAGGTTTGTTTGAGCCCCTGTCCAAGCTCATGACCTCTCAGAGGCTTGTCTTGCACTAGGATGAGTGTCCTTGGTATACTAGGCAAAATGAATTATAATAGAGGGTTTTGGTACAGAATTTGGAAGTGGAAATAGAAGGTGAAGGAGCTCGATATGGAAGTCGTAAATTTTCCCTTCCCTGCAGATCAACTAGCCCTAGAATCAATCACATGCATGCATCCATTTATCATTAACAAAATGAAATAACTTATGATGCAAAAGATGAGTTGAACTTAAATAACATATTATTTATGCAATAACACTAACCTAATCACTAAACTAACTTCTAAGCTACAGAAAAAAAAGAAAAAATAAATAAATAAATAATAAATAATAAATAATAAATAAAATAAAATAAAAATGTAAAACGGGACAACTAACACTAATCTATTTCCAAGAAATCATAAACACAATATTTTTGGACTATGGTTGTGAATCCTTCCACTCATTCTCCCAGAAGAGAGGTGATGTAGAGGCTACAACAATGGGATTTTATAGATTAATCTCTACTGAAATGAAATAAACTACGAACTTCTTGGAATCAAGAAGAAACATAAGTACAAGAACAAGGACCAAAGCCTTTGGGTTGGGCCCAAACCCAAGGGTCTCAATCCTCTCAAGCTAACTCAGATGCAACTTAACATCCAACTTCTCATTATCAAAAAGTGTAGGTCTAATACATCACATAAAAAATTTAAAGTAACAATGTCAAGCTTGAAGCTCAATAGCTACACCTAGCTAAACAACAAATTTGAATCCTAATGAGCTCTTCCTCTATTTTATTTATACAAAAGTGAAGCTTAAAAAACTCCCTTGAAAGTAGGAGTGGTTCCCTCCTTGATCTCGAAAATGGTGGATCATGTGCCTCTTGATATTCACTTGGACTAGGAGTGATCCAGATTTAAACAACAAATTATAGTGATAACCATAAACACAGAGATGCAATGGAAATAATACTTCATTTCATTAATGTAAAATATCGAAATATGCTTACAAACAGAAATGGAAATAAACCAGCTAGGGCGATGGTCGCTTATCTCTGAGAAGAGATGTGGCAGCTACATGCCTCCGAACTACCTTACAATGAGGCTCAAGGGCCTTTTTATTATTGAACAATAAGAGAAAACTGTAAACAACCAAAACCCTAACCCAGGGAGATGTAACACCAAGATTTTATGGGCCAAGTTGGGGTGAGTTGGACAGCCAACTTCCCGGGTCATGACTTGGTCATATTATCTCCGTTTGGCGTGCATGATAACCTGTTGGAAATATGTCTCCGAAAACTATGATAAAAAAGATGGTCTTGGACAAAAAATCGCTGGCGGTAGATTTCCAAAAAAATGTCGTGTAGGGCCTCAAAACGGCTACAGAAGTTTAGGACCTGAAAAACTGCTAAAAATAGTAAAATGTGCTACAATTAAGGAAACTGAAAAACTAAAAGAAGAAATGGTGGGGGTCCAAGTGGAATTGGTAGGTGGCCACCAATATCCACCTGGATCA
>APFE031220223.1:103645-160057 GCA_000404065.3 Pinus taeda
ACATTATTGGTGCTGCCCTTCTTATACTTGATATTCAAATGGAACTGTTGCAGGTATGTGGACCACTTCTGATGGTGATCATTTTGCAATTTCCCTTGGGTCTATATGAACTGTAGGGGTCGGTGGTCTATGTATATGACCGTTTCCTTCCCCAAAATGTAATGCTTCCATTATCAATAGGCCTGCACAATGGAATACATCTCTTTGTCATAAGTGGGATACTTCCGGACTCTGTCTGAAAGTGTCTCACTCTAATATACCATTAGATGCCCATGTTGAGTAAGGACTACCCCAGTAGCATAGTCAGAGGCATCTGTCTCGACCTCAAATGGTTGTTGCAACTCTGGTAATGCAAGCACTAGTGCCAAACAAAGGAAATCTTTCAACTCTATGAATGCCTTCTATTGAGATTCAAACCAAAATAATTTTTCTTTCACTCCTCCCTTGGTGACTTGACTCAAGGGCCAAGTGATATGAGAAAATCCCAACACGAACCTGCAGTAGAAGTTGGCAAGACCTAGAAAGCTGTGGAGCTCTGTCAGAGTGGTTGGAGATGGCCAATCCCGAATGACTTGGATCTTGGCTGGATCCATATGCACCCCATGTTCATCAATAATTTATCCCATATACTAAACCTAGGTCATGCCAAAAGTGCATTTCTCCAAATTGGCACAGAACTTGTGTTGCTGCAATGTTTGGAGAACCTGTCGGATGTGGTGGAGGTGCTTTTCCCAACTCTGGCTGAACATCAGGATGTCATCTAAGTATACCGCTACAAATGAGTTGGTGAATGGCCACAAGATGTCATCCATTAGCCTCATGAAGGTTGCAGGAGCATTCTTCAATCCAAAAGGCATGACCAACCATTAGAAAAGGCCCATCTTAGCTTTGAAGGTTGTCTTCCACACATCGGAGGGTTCGATTGGTACCTGGTGATATCCTAACTTCAAATCGATCTTGCTGAAATATTTTCCCCCCTTCACTTGGTCTAGGAGGTCATCAATCTGTGGGATCAGGTACCTATTACGGACAATGATCTCTTTTAGTGCCCGATAGTCAATACAAAGTCTCCAAGTCCCATCCTTATTCTGTACCAACACGATCACGCTCCCATAGGGCGATGAACTCGGACGGATGTGACCTTTCTGTAGCAGCTCCTAAACCTGCCTCTTGATTTCATCGTTCTCCAGAATAGAGCACTAATAGATTAGTCCATTGGGTAGTGGTGCACATGGGGTCAAATCAATGGAGTGCTTGACCTGATAGTGCAGAGGAACCCTTGCAAGGGAGGTGAAGATGTCCTCGTACTCCTCCACAACCTTCTCCATCTGTAGGTTTCATGTAGAGGGGCCCTATCTAGAGGTCATGGCCACCATCTTCTTCTTTCCTTAGGGGCATATCATCAGGAAAAAAAATTTCCCAATTTTGTAAATGAGGTTACTGCATTGTTTTGCAGTAACCAAAGAGATGGCGATAGGTGGTGCTACCTCCAGTATCCTGTACAACTTATTTCCCAAAGTAGCAATAATAGCATGGGGGCCTTGATTCATAAATAGCTTGTCGCTTCCACAAGTATGGTCATCCTAATAATACATCAGAAACTTCAAGGGGAGAAATGTCACATAATACCTCATCCGTGAAGCGCTTGATGTTGTATGGAAGGCGACATTGTTGACTCACACGAAGATCCCGTCCTTGGTGAAGCCATCCGATGGTGTACGACTGTGGATGTGTTATGGTCGATAAGCCCAGCTGCTTCACAACCTCTGCCGAAATGAGGTTCTTTTGGCTCCCGCTGTCGATAATGAACTATAGTGGGAAGCCCTTTACCCACATTTGGGAGTGGAAGAGACGCTCCTCCTCTAGATCTTTGGCTTCCTCCTTCTGGATCTTCATGGTGGCAACGGTGGTGTTAGGCTCCACATCGATAATCTCCTTCCCTTTGTCATTCCCCTTGTCGGGTTCTAACTCAGAGTTGGAAAATGCATCTAATTCTGAAACCCTTAGCTCTACCACTAGTGACTTCTTGGCCCGGCACTCACTTGTCTTGTGAGTGGAGGTCTTACGGAACTCACACCACTTTCTCGTGTCCTTTTTCGGCTTCGCATCGATGTTCTTTGCTTGCAGCTTTGGCTGGTTGTCTTGGGTTGCCCCTCCTTGGCTTTGTCCTTTATTCTATGGTTTGAGGGCACCTTTCCCTTGATTCAGATTCGTAGATCCAAAGTTTCGCTTCTTCTATTTAAAATTTTGCTCAACCTTGACGGCATATCGGTATGTCGTGCTGAGTGAGGAGATGTTCAGGAATTCTGATTCTTCCTAGATGTACTTGTGCAGGCAACCACGGCATTTGAGTACCAAATGCTGCTTCAAATCCTTGATACCCAACTTTGTGTGAAGGGTATGGAAAATATTGGTAAACTCTAGCACGTCTTGGTTCCTTCCCTGCCGCAGCGTGGTCCACTTTATGTATTGATCCTCGTAGCTTCTGACAGGGTATTACTACTCCTTGATGACATCCCGGAATGAATTCCAAGTGGGCACGGCTAAAAATAGTGAGACTGTACTTTCATCCTTCTCCTCAGAGTAGGTTTCCCACTAGTCCTTGACGTGGGGGGTTGCTTTGAGAAGAGTGAAAATAATCTTTTCCTAACTAGAAAAATCATGAATAGAAAAATAACCCTCTAGCATATTTAACCATTTATCAATGGCATCTGCGTCTATCTGACCCTCGAATATGGGGATTTCAAAATTAACTTGTACCTTAGACTATGTGGCATTTCCAGAGTAACTGTTGGAAGTCGATGCATTGCCCCTGGGTAGCCGCTGAAGGATCTAGGAAAATCTATCCATCATTGTGTTCCTTTGTCACTCGAGGGCTTCTTTGAGCAAGATTTTGATAGGATCTCCTACCCCCTCGTCTTTCTTTTCATCCGCCATGAGAGGCCATCAAGATTTGCAAGGCTGGTCTTGCAAAGGTTCGATCAATTCAAACCCTAATTCCTTATATCTTGACCTCGTTTGGGACATGCAAAGAAAAATAGAGAAAAAATGCAAACCGCTCTGATACCACTGCTCCAGATTTAAATAGGAATGCAACAAATTACAAAGATAACCATAAACATAGAGATGCAGTGGAAATAATACTTCATTTCATTAATGTAAAATACTAAAATATGCTTACATATGGAAATGGAAATAAACCAACTAGGGCGATGGTAGCTTATCTCTAAGAGAGATGTGGCGGCTACATCCCTCTAAACTACCTTACAATGAGGCTCAAGGGCCTTTTTATTATTGAATAATAAGAGAAAACCCTAAACAATCAAAACCCTAACCTGAGGAGTTGTAACACCAAGAGTTTATGGGCCCCGTTGGGGTGAGTTGGACAGCCAACTTCCCATGGTCGTGACTTGGTCATATTATCTCCATTTGACATGCATGATAACCCGTTGGAAAGATCTCTCCAAGGACCATGACGGAAGAGATTAATTTAGAAAGAAAATTGCTAGTGGTAGATTTCCAAAAAAACATCGTTTAGAGCCTCAAAACTGCTCTGGAAGTTTAGGACCAAAAAAATTGCTAAAAATAGTAAATTGTGCTACAATTAAGGAAACTGAAAAACTGAAAGAAGCAATGGTGGGGGTCCAAGTGGAATTGGTAGGTGGCCACCAATATCCACCTAGACCAAGGAATCACTCAGCTTCCAATGAAATCGAACTAGTGAGAGAGGATATTGTGATCCAAAGCCGAGTTTAGTGAGTTAAGGAGGTGGAAAAACCCCTTATATTATCTCCTTGTTGTCTCCATCAAGCCCATGCATATTAATAGCCTCAAAAATGATTCATTTTCATGCAATTAAACCATATTAGGCCACATACTATGACAAACACCTTTTACTCCTCTTACTGAGCATAATATAACAAAAAATGTGAATTAATGTTAGAGAAGGATAGTTTTACAGCTAGAGGATGACATAATTATCTTCAAATTGTACCTAATGATGGGAATCATCAATTTCTACTTTCATTTTTTCTTTGCAAACTCTATTTCTTGGAGAGCCCATGCAGTAACAGTATGAACCTCAAGAGAAATTTCATCTAATCCTACATGTGAATATTTATATATGTAGAATTTTAATTTAGCTTATTGGTACTATAGCTCTTGGTGAGCCTTGGTATTTCATCAAGGATTTTGTAACTTCCAAGGCTCTCAGCTTAAATTATCACCCAGGGTTCGTACAAACTTAAAGGTGACAGTGTTATATGCATAGGAGGTTAATTCTACTCATGTCACTCTCACTCATTAGATCAGATCAAGGTATTCATATATCACTCCTCCATCTAACTACAAAGATAATTTATTATGAAATCATATCACGATTGCAAGGAAATGAACAAGATTGTAACTACTGAAATGAAAATGTCACTCATTAAATGTAAATGATAATTGTAATTGCATGAAAGGAATAAACTAGTCTAGTTGCAAAAGTAAACCATGCACCTCTACTTGCACACTAATAAAACCAATAATATACTTGCATGAATCATTTATCTGATTGCAACTCACTTGAAAAGGAGGAATTCAACCTTCAACACAACTATGGAATTAAAAAATACTAAGCCTAATTTTACTTGTTGTAGTGTGCTTGTAGTGAGGAAAATATGGGGTTGGAGAGGTCTTGTAATCTTCATTAATCATGAAATTAAATCCTAGGGCCATTATTCAACTTGAAAATGCAAGATTCAAGGTTTAGAGCAAATCTGGTTGGATTTAAGCAGTGTTATAGGACTGCTATGGGAGGCCCTATTTTGTTATAGGAGTGGGTCTGAGAGAATTTTTAGAACAAGGATGGTGTATTTAAGGTGGAGGAAGGTGAATTAAGGTGAACGAAGGGTGTGGGATCCAATTTCCCAAGCCTAGTAGCCCTCGAAGGCCTATCTTGCACAAACTTTCATGCCCACGGTGTCCTTCATTGGCCCTACAAGGTTGATCTCAGTGGCAGATTTTGAGAGTAGTATGAGGTATCCAAGAGGAAGGTGGAATGGAATAAGTCGATGTGGATGAGTGTGCTAACCCCTGCAAGTCAACAAAAATCCCTGCATATTAATCCAAAACATGCATTAAATCATCAATATTGCAGAAAAATGAATCAAAGTGGAAATGATGAGTTGAATTTTATTTCTTTAAGATATACTCTAACATATACCTACTCTAATTGTCAAATCAATGATACTAACTTATAAGCTGCAGAAACCAAGCATGTGGAAGAGTTTCAATCCAAAAATTAACAACTTTCCAAGAAATCATAAACACATGCCTTTAGCTTTTTGTTGTAGATATTCCAACCATATTTCTCACAAGAGAGGTAGTGGTCAAACCTAAAACTACAATTTTTGTAATATAATTCCTACATAAACAAGGAAATAAATGCAATGAATTGAACAAGAACAAGGAAATAATACATGAGAAGGAATAAATCCTCTAGGTTGGGCCCAAACCCAAGGGTTTTATCCCTCCAAAGTTAACTCAGATGCAGGCCAACTGTAAACTTTTCTTTGACAGAAAATGAGAGTCACATGCATCATATGAAAGATGAAAATAATAGTATTAAGCACTAGGCTCTCAGTAGCTACTCCTATCTCTGACAAATGTTTTAATCCTAATGAGCATTTAGGCTTGTTTATTTATACAAAAAGTATTTGAGGGAAGCTCCCTTGAAAGGAGGATTTATTCCCTCCAAAATCTCGAAATTGGTGGATTTCGTTCCCTTATATATTCACATGCACTTGACTTCCTCGGCTTCTAGTGAATTTTCATTTTTGGTGAGGAAGATTTTATCTCAAGCCGAGTTAGAGAGTTAATGTAGTGGACAAGATCCCCTATGTTCTCTCTATATGTCTCCAATCATCCAGTGCATATTAAATATCTCCAAAAATGCTTCTTTTTCCTGCATATTAATCACATTAGACCATGAAATATGACAACCCTTTAGTCTTCATACTAAGCATATTATGTCTAAAAATGAAATTTAATGTCATAAAAGGAGAGCTTTAAGGGCTAGAGGATAGCATAATGGGCCTCAAAATATACCTATTGATGGGACCCATCATCAACCCCCTGTTGAAGGTGTTTCTCACCCTCTAAGCAACTCAATCACTTATGTGAAGTTCACTCATGGCCCTGGTGGCCTCTTTGACATCCCAAAGCATCTTAGATGGTGCTCCTTCCTATGGATAGAAGCATGCATTTACTTCTATGTCTATCCACTCCTTTTGTTCTTTTGCCTCGTCTCTTCTCTCCTGTAGGCCCAATAGTAATGGCAAACTGAGTTTGAGTCCTATCCAATTGATATTCAACCTTTGCATGATTATTTTGTAGAGTGGGGTTCCCTCCAAGGAATTCCTTAGTCTTTCTGGAGAGTGATACTCACTTATTTGCAAATTATGAGGCAGAACATGCCATCTTCTTTGGAAATCCTGCAAACTGTATGTTCCCAAAATCGTAAAGGTGTATTCAAAGTGGAGGATATTTTGTTCATGGGTTGCCATATACTGAGGTGTTAATTCAATATCAGTGGAGATGAGGTTGGAGTTACTAATGACAAACTTGCAGATCACTAATTCTTCTCTGATGTATAAAGGCTCCCTCTTATCCTTTGTCATCACTCTCATTGCTTCTTTCTCTCTTGTACATTCACGGATCAACCAAGATGTTAGTGTAATTATTTTCATGTCCCCCAATCTTGAGTTTGGGTCCCAAAATTTCATGTCTGTGAGGATCATATTATGCATGTAGAACTCAACCAGTTTGGCTCTATCCTCAATACATGCTTTTTTTCAAAAGTCAGTGAAATTTTTGTAGACTTAGAAAGGTAGAGAGCCATACTGTGCTATTGTCTTTATCTGGAACTGCAGCCATTGTTCCATGAGGAAGATAGCATAAGATTTGGATGGCTTCTTTCATAGTATGGATTCCATGTATAAACTTGACATAGTGGAAAGTTGTACCTCATTTTCTTACAGCTACTCTCTTAGCCTTCTATTCTCTGTTTGTAGATTATCCTTCATGACTGACTCCCTTAGCCTTAACTTATTCAATTCCTTGCTCATTTCATTCACTTTCTCCTCCATGAGGGCCATAACTTCCACCTTCTTGGATTTTGAAATTTGCATACATCTATGAGTCCTGCCTCTTTTAATCTAGGTGGATCTTTGAAGATGTACCAGTGGCATGGTAAAAGGCTCAAAACTCAAAGTGGCATAATTTGGATAAAATTAGCATCGGATCAAATTGCTCGTCATCCTGATTCCAATGGTGTGACCAACACTAAAATCAAATCTCATATGAAGAAGTTAGAGCAAGTCAAAGTTTATGTTTGACTTGGACTGATGGCAGGAGGAGATGATGTGGAAAAACTTCAATGAATGGGGAAGCACCAATTGGCAGGTCACCATTGGTCCTGTATTCCACTTATCATAGAAGAAAGTTTTCAACAGTTTCAAATCGGCCCTAGGCAAGAAAAGTTGCAACGCGATAATCGCATATTGCAATCGCAAAAGGCAAAGTGTTTTTAAAGTGGCCCTGGCAGGATCCCAGTTGGGATTGTGATATCACATCTCGAAAAACTAAGGGGATCAAGTCTTATCAATCGGTCCCCGATAAAGTCTAGTTGCGATGCAATATATCGCAACTGCAGTTCACAAAAGGGAGCAGTAGTATGGACTGCCAAACCCGATTCTACACTGGTTGCAATTTGTGATGAGGCCCGATATGTTATGAACTATGTTTAATAAGTCGTTAGGTGTGCTGGTATCACAGGATGCTTGTTGTAAAGCTTGGGGTCTGTACACCAGTGGAAAACGACAATTGTGATTTGCGATGAAGCAAACTATGCCAATGGATTATTCCGTCATTCGAGGGTTATTGCTAAAACAGTCTATGGACTGTTTTTCTATGTTTAACATGGTTGTTACCATGGACTATTCAAGGGCTCGAGAATTTTTTCTTGAAACAAAACCCGCCATCTAAAACTTGTCATTTGTTTAGAACTTCCCGGAAATTGAGGAGATAGCCACCAACATATATATATTGGATTGTCGGCACTGGAAAGGAGAGAGGACTAGAAAATTAGTTCAAAATCCATTCTGCATAGCAGAACCTGACCTGGCAGTAGGTCGGGACCTCACCTTGAGCAGCAGGGAGGTTTTGAGAAGTTGCAAAAGGCCCGATTATCCAAATTCGGTATTCGGATAGGCATTTTTGCACGATTTTTTGCCAGGATTTCAGTGGTATTGTATGTTTCTGAAGTTGGGCCCTCGATTCTTTGTCCATATTCCATCTTGGAGGTATAAGGATTGTAAAGAATGTTTCTTGTACTTTTATCTCTTTTTATGCCACTTAATGAACGAAGGCCTCCCCACTATTGAGCAGGGCCCAGAGATGTAGTCCAAATTGGATGATCTCCGTAATCAAATCTTTGTGTCATGGTTTCTTGCTTATCATGTTATTTCCACATTTTTTTATGTGAATTTAAGTTCCATGGTTTATAATCTCTATTTCATGTAATTATGATGCATCTATAACAAAAAGATCTTGGATCAAGTTTGGTATCAAAGAAAGTCTTTGTTGATGTGAATTGCATGAGTATATTCTAACTCGGAACAAACTACGAAAATGAAAAGGAACGCTTAAGTCCTTTGATCCTAAAGCAGGACATGCACAATGAAGAAGAAACAAGGGAAATGAAGAATCTCGTTGGGAAGAGGAACATAATTTCTGTAAGGTATTCTAAAATATGGTAGAGAAAGTTGACAAGCTATTTTTAGAGTATGAGAAGGAACTTGGGCATGAGAAGGAAGGTGTCGATGATAATATATCAGAAAATCATGAAGGTGGTGGAGAAGAGCCTCCTCCCTATCCTTCTTCAAGTGATAGTTCTCATCACTCTAATCGTGATTCCAAACATCCATCTAAGAAACCATTCTTCAAGCTAGATGTAAAGTTTGACCTGCCCATGTATAATGGAGAGTGTGGTGTAGAAAAAATTAATAATTGGATAAGACAAATAGAGGTTTACTTCCAGATCCAACAGATCGAAGAAGATGAGGCAAAGGTCCAATTAGCATCTCTTCAGCTAAGTGGCACTGCTCTCGTTTGGTGGGAGAGAAAGTTGCAGAAGGGCAACAAAAAGTTGGGTAACATTCTTTCCTCTTGGTCTAGTTTTATTTCTGCATTGAAGGACCAATTTTACTCTTTGGGTTATTAAAAAAAGGTACTAATGGAATGGCAATATCTAAGGCAATGTAAAGGCAAAAATGTACAAAGATTCACTAAAGAATTTCATAAACAAGCATTGAATTTTGGCATCTCGTTAGATTCACTCCAGACTATAACTAAGTATGTTGGTGCCCTAGATAGTTACATAAGACACTCACTACTATTGTTTGAGCCTACTACAATTGATGCGTCTAATGTAAAGAAAATTCATCTTAAAATATGAAGCAATAATGATAGAGATGATCAAGCCAAGAAAACATCATTCAACCCTCAGCATGGCAAATTCCAAAAGAAAGGCAAGGGGAAGGCTAAGAAGACCATTGTAGCCAAGAAAGAGGATGGAGAAACACCATCTTGGACACATTGCAAGAGAGAAGGTCATGACGAGGACCATTGTTGGAAGCTACATCTGGAGCTAAGACCAAAGAGATTCAGTGGAAAGAGCAAGTAGAAGACAATGGAAACAACGTAGCAAGACCTTGGATCAGATTCTGGCGATGAGACATTAATCACAACTATGGGTGCAAAAGGTACTCCTTCTATTAATAATAGTTATGATTCAACTACAAGTACTGGTTATTTGAATGATCTTGTAAGTAATGAGAGAAAGAGAATTAAACTATTCCACATTAGAGTTATTATAAAACACACAAAGGTGGAAACTCTGTTTGATTCATGCTCCCAAGCAAATTTAATCTCAGAGTCCTTAATGAAAAAATTTGGCCTCGAAACTAAGCCTCATACGAGTCCATACCTACTTGCTTGGGTAAGCGATAAAGAAAAATTACAGGTAACCAAGTAGTGGGGGGCCATATTTTTTATTGCTTCTAAATTAGTTGATGAGGTAGAGTTAGATGTTGTGCCTTTGGATATCTATGGAATTATCTTGGGTAGTCTGTATCTATATGATAGAAAGGAAGTTTTCTTTCAGCACAAAAACAAATACCACCTCACAAAGGGTGAGGTGGAATATATAGTCAGAGCTCATCATACAAAAGTTAGTGCTAGCCTTGTCTGTGCATGACAGATTAAACGAATGGTTAGTTCCAGTAAAGGGTGTATGCTCATGGTAGTGAGAGCGAAAGTGGCTGAGACGGCTGATGCTTTCAAAGGTTGTGATCCTGATCATAAGAAATAATTGTTTGAAATTATTTCTGACTAGGATGAATTGTTTTAGGAACCGAGAGGATTTCCCCCAAAATAGGAAATCCAACATGAGATCCATTTACAATAGGATGCTCCTTTATTGAATATTGGCATGTACAAGATGGATTCTATGGAGATGGAGTAGATCAAGAAACAGGTACAGGAGTTTCTAAATCAAGGGGTCATTAGACTGTGTTCTTCTTTCTGCAGCTCACCAATCATGTTGGTGCCAAAGAAAGACGACACATGGAGAATGTACGTAGACTACAGGGCACTAGAAAAAATTACAGTGAAGAATCGATACCCTCTCCCTCACATTGACGAATTATTAGATCAATTGAAAAATGTTGTCTATTTTACAAAACTGGATTTGCGTAGTGGATATCACCAGGTTAGAGTTGCACAACCAAACATTTGAAAGACTACATTCAAAACCAACAGGGGTTGTTCGAATGGATAGTGATGCCATTCATACTATGCAATGATTTTGCCACGTTTATGAGGGTAATGAATGATTTGTTTAAGTCTTCTTTTGATAATTATGTGCATGTATATGTGGACAATATTCTTTTGTATAGTAGGACATGGGATGAACATCTATGTCATGTGAAGAAAGTGCTTGATGTGTTGAAAAAAATAAAAATTGTATGTAAAGATGTCAAAGTGTGAATTTGGGAAGACCTCTCTAGTTTATCTAGGTCACATAGTTTGTAATGGGAAATTGAAAATAGATCCCTCTAAGGTAGATGTGATTATGAAATGGCCTGAGAACACAAATGTTACAGAGGTCCAAATATTTTTGGGTGTGGTCAATATTGGATAAGGTTCATTGTGAACTTCTCTGTTATCGCAACCCCCTTACACGCATTGACAAGTGTGAAGCAGGCCTTTCAATGGGGAGGGAAGAAGTAGAAATCCTTAGACAAGCTGAAAGAGAATGTTAGCACAACACCAGTGCTAGCCTTACCAGACCTTTAGCGGCTTTTTGAGATTGAAACAGATGTGAGCGATATGCCATGGGTGTTGTATTAATGCAGCAAAGGAAGCCTATATGTTACCATTCAAAGACTTTCTCCCAAGTTGTTATGAATTATCCCACGTACGACAGGGAGTTGTACACCTTGGTTCAAAGTGTAAAGAAGTGGAAACAATACCTGATCAGAAAGGACACCATCATCCATATAGATCATTAGCCCTTGTAGTTTCTTCAGTCACAGACCAAGCTTCAACAAGCCTATCATTTCAGATGGATGAGATTCTTCTAGCAGTTTCATCTGGTAATAAAATACAAGAAGGGAGCCAGCAACAAAGTAGTAGATATGCTTTATTTCCCTCCTATTTTTGCATCTGTAGTTTTGCAAAATGCTTCTTTATCATTATAAATTTTATGTTGAACAATATGTTAACGATAATTATTTTAAAGAGATTTATGAAAAACTTACTCATGGATTGCAGGTGGACAATTATTTTTTGTAGGGAAAACTATTGTATCACCTTAGAAAACTGTGCGTACCCATTGATGAAGGGGTGCATGTAATCCAAAAGGCTCATACCTCTCTTGTGTCTAGTCATTTTGGGGCTGAAAAAACTTTATGTCATTTATAGAGGTTTTGTTTTTGGCCTCATATGAAAAACATTGTGACTCGCTTTGTAAAGGGTTGTGTGTTGTGTTCTGTTTCAAAGCCTTGTAACAGAAAACTTGGGCTCTACACGCCACTCCTTATTCCGAGTCGACCATGGGAAAGTGTGTCCATGGATTTTGTAGGTGGTTTTCCAATGTCTAGGAAAGGTCACAACTATTTGTATGTCACCGTGGATCATTTTAGTAAAATGTGTATTTTAATGTCTTGTAAAAAGCAGGTCACTGCTAAGCAGACTGCTTCTCTTTTCTTTCAGCATGTCTGGGTCCATTTTGGGTTTCCCACATCTATTGTGTCAGATTGAGACTCTCGCTTTCTTGGAGAGTTTTGGACCAGATTGTGGAGAATGATGGACACTAAGCTGAAAATAAGTATGACATTTCATCGATGAACACTAAGATGAAAATAAGTATGACATTTCATCGATGGACCGATGGGAAGACAGAGGTCGTCAATCACACTATGGTACACTTGTTACGAGGCTATTGTGGAAAACATCCCAAGTTCAGGGATGAACAGCTTCCTTATGTGCAGCATGCATACAATCGAGTAGCACATTCATCCACACATAGCTCATCATTCAAGACATGTTTTGGCTATCTACCAAGGGATCCCTTAGACATGGTCTTTGGGAAAGATGAGGATGGCAATGGATGAGATGATAGGGACAAAGCACAAAATTTTATTCAGCAGATGCAGGTGATTGATCAGGTAGTACAAAGAGCAATTGGAGAAAAGTCAAGCTCGGTATAAAGCTAGACATGATAAGCACTAAGTTGACCATCAGTTTCAAGTTGGGGACAAGGTATGACTCCACATCAGCGAGAATAGAATCAAGGGAGAATGGAAGAAATTGAGACCCATTCGATATGGTCCCTTCACCATATTGGCAAAGATTGGAGATAATGCTTTTCATCATGACTTTCCCACTTATATGTAAATGTACTCAGTGGTAAATGTTGAAAACCTGAAGTTTTATGAACCTCCATTGATTATGGACACCAAAGAGGTTCCACAGATTCCTACAGTGGATGATTTTTCACCAGAGTATCTAGACAAATTTCCTGAAGATATCATACTTGACAGGAAAACCAGAACTTCACGACAAGGATATGTGGATTACATTCACGTTGGCTTCAAAGGAATTCATCTGAGTAAATATTGATGGATGGAGAAAGAAAAGGTGAGGGAGAAATTTCCTCATTTTCCAATTGACTGAAGAGGATTGATCCCGGTGGATCTTTAAAGAAGTAACAGTGGCATGGTAAAACACTCAAAACTCAAAGTGGAAAAATTTGAATAAACTTAGCATGAGATTGAAGTGCTCATCATCTTGATTCCAATGGTGTGAACAACACTCAAATCCGATCTCATATGTAGAAGTTAGAGCATGTCAAAGTTTAAGTTTGACTTGGCCCGATTATCCGAATTGGGTGTTGGGATAGGCGTTTTTGCACCATTTTTTGCCAAGGTTTCAGTGCTACTGTCTGTTTCTGAATTTGGGCTCTCCATTCTTCGTCCATATTCCATCTTGGAGGTATAAGGATTGTAAAGAATGTTACTTATACTTTTATCTCTTTTTATGCCACTTAATGAATGAAAGCCTCCCCACTATTGAGTAGGTCCCGGAGACGTAGTCCAAATTGGACGAACTCCGTAATCAAATCTCTGTGTCATGATTTTTTGCTTATCGTGTCATTTCCACATTATTTTATGTGATTCTAAGTTCCATGGTTTATAAGCTTTGTTTCATGTAATTCCGATGCATCTAAAAGAAAATTATCTTGGATCATCTTTCTCTTTCCAAATCAAAGAAGAGTGGTATTGCAAATTTCTTAGGTATAATCCTACCTCCCTCAACAAATTTGTAGTAGGATTCAAGGTTAGGTTGTGGATCAAGCTCTTGGAGTTCTTAGAGTTATTATTCCCTTCCTTTTTATGTGACTTCCCCTTCCTATATCATCTCTTGTTGCTCCTATTGAAGTCCCAAGTTCTCTTGTAGCAGTCCCTATTTCTCCTGTAGAGATCCTTTTTCTCCCTATATCAGCCTTATTTTTGTCTATATCTCCTCTATTTTCTCTTGTAACAAGGAAAATTGTGCTTTGATCCTCTTAGATGTGACTTCTCTATGGGTGGGCCTCCCTATGGGTTGTGAAGGTTGTTTACCCTTGGATTTAGGGGAAGTAACCTTCTCAATGTTTTCTTCACCAAGTCCCACTTCTTATCTTTTGTTGGCTAATTCATCAATGGTGATAAGGAATTTTGAAGGAGGTTGAGGCTTTCCTTGCCTTATCCTGGTGCTCTTTATTATAATAAAGTACAAGGGGCCTTGCTTGGGTTGCCTTCTCTTAGGCTTGACAGGTGTGCCAAGTGTGGCCAATGTGACAGCCAACTCTTGCTTTGTGTTTCCTGGTGAGAGGCTTATTTTTCTTCCCTTGGATTTGTGTCCTCTAACGTTTGGAGGGAACCTCAGGTTTTTCTTCCTCTACTCTTTATTTCTCTCCCTCTTTTTCCTTTGTTTTTTCTTTCTCCTTCTCTTCTTCCTTTTCTCACCTAACCCCGGCACTAGATGATCATGTTTCTTCTTATTGTGTGGAAGTAAGGGCTTGTGTTTCAACGAAGGCCTCCCTATCCATGTCCATAAAATCATTCCATAGCATAGGTTTCCTTAGGTGGCTTAAGGCATCCATGACAAAGAGCTTGATGAGGCCATGATGGACAATGTGTTGGTGCATTTCTTCCCTCATTCTCTAGCTCATTTCAATGATAGAATGTAATAGAAAATGTGGGACACTAAGTCTTTTTTGAATTGATAACTATGTCTGGAACCTTAGCTCAGAGAGTATCCTAAATTGATAGGTATACACAATTCTCAACCTCCCTCCACAGGACATGTACTTGAGGATGTGATAGGCCACTTCATCCTAAGGGTAAGAGAGACTCTCTCTTATTACTCCATTTTTGTCTTCCATGTGCTTCTCTTTATGGAGGAAGAAATTTTTCTTAGTTGTAACACTTACTGCCTTATCCTCCCTTCTCCATCGAGCTCCTAAGGTAATGGTGGATGCTTTTATGATGATATCTACATTTAAATGGGTTGCAAGTCCTCCAACAACAACAGTGGAACTATTTTCTCCCTAAGAATTGAGGGCCATTTTCGTGGGTTACCTCATCATCATACCCCTTTAATTTCTAAAAGAATCTCATCCACTAATGTCTTAGAAAAATGTCCATAACAGGGGGATGTTGATGGATTCTTTTGGTGTATGTGGGTTCTCTTTGATTGAAACCTACTCCCATTGCTCCTACTACTCCTTTTCTAGGTTATCTAAGGATAATTTTTCAATATTGTCACCTGAGTAGTATCGGGTGCAGAGGTAGTGGCTGATTTTTCTTTTCGTCAGAGGAGAGAAGGATGATACCCTTTACTAATGTAAAAACTTTTCTCTTCTCTTTTCTTTCCTTCTTATGTGATAAATCTTCAAGGGAAATTACTTGCACAAGGGAAATTTGCTTCAGGGTACCATATTAAGCAAAATTATTCATGTAATTTTATGAAAATTAGAGAGGGATTAGGTCACTTATCCCTTTCACGATGACTCACTTATGTGCATGATGGTTTGAGGAAACGTTTTGGTGGTTTTGGCTCCTTTTCTCCCCTTAATTCATCCCTGTAGCTTCTATTATGTTATCTTGTATCACTTTAGGTCCTTCTGTAGTAGTGGTATCCAGTTCTATAGCACCTCTTGTAGCCCCTGCAAACTCAGCCTATGGCAATTCATTGGAACCCTAGGCAGACTCTGGTAGCATTTAGCTCGCCATTCGGTAGATTGATAGGTCTCTACAACTGTTTTCTTGGAATCAGCAATTCTACAAGTGGATTTAAGGTTTGTACTTTTATTCCCCTTTGTTGTAATGGATCGGAGCACTTTGGTGATGTGGCTCTTACATGAATTTCCTCTTTTAACCATTGTCTCCACTCCTCGTAATTATCACTCCCCCTTAGTTTGAATTTTTCATGTTGCATGTGTGGCTCAATGAACTGTAGTTTACCTATCAAAGGTGGCCAAGTTTACTAGCCACCTCCAACCCATAAGAACTCCATTCTCTATCATTAAACATTTTTTTACCATAATGTGCATAGGGAAGAGGTGAGGGGTGTCATACCTAAGCCTACTTGTTATGTCAAATTGTTGGAGGTGCATGCAAGCTATTGTTGAGTTGATGATCGATTAATTGACCCCTATAGGTTCTGAATTTCTTTGTATTCTTATGCACAGGTCTTCACAACATAATGATGTAGTCAGCTGACGAATTTTTTCTTACATTCACGCCTTTTTCCAGTGTTCAATTTTCTACTGTTGGAGTGGATCAATACCTTAAAAATTCTCCTCAAGGATGGTGTGACTTCTATAGACCTCATAAATGACCTCTTGATTCCTCAGGGTGGTCAAGTATTCATTCTAGAGCTTCAATAATTTTTGTTCTATGGTGTTGTTTGCTTTGTGCAACATGCTACAGGATTGGTCTCCTTCCTATAACAGTCACTCCGTCCCTCCTCAAGGCCTCATATTGCATTCAGTGATTAAGAAAAAGCATAGTGGGTCTAGGAATAGGAACACAATATTTAAAATGTGGTGAAAATGGTGAAAAATAAAAAGGTGAATGCAAAGTCCCTTTTCTATGTTATATGTGTGTGTGTGTGTGTGTGTCTGTGTGTAGAAGTGGATTCTTGAGGATGAATTTGGCTAAATGAAGTGGGTGAGGGGTGAAGGAACTTTGGTGGACCTCTCCCAACATTTCCAAATGAAAAACATGACCTTTTTGCACCTTTTCCAAGTGGATCTCCCTCCTGTAGCATTTCAAGTTGTTCCTGTAGCAATTCAGGACAATCCTGTAGCAGTTCAGGACAGTCCTGTAGCATTTAAAGAATGAGGCAAAATATGGTTCAGTTTCTTGCTAGATGATGGAGAGAGGTAGGGAGGCGAATGAATGAAGATGAAAATTCAATGGATGGCTGGGAAAAATGAAGAAATGGGATGTGTACTCTGTTTTGTAACCACTATCCCTTTGACTGTTTGGAGTCCTCCAAAAGAAAATGTTCAGAAAATTGATGTAAGGACTGCCCTAGGTGCCTCAAAGGAGGTTTTCACCTGGGGATATTTTCATTTTTTTTTTTTTCTCTCTTGGGTTGCCTCATAGAGGTTTTCAACCCTAGAGTTGGCTTTATATGCTTCATGGAGGTTTTCATCGAGTCCCTTTTTTTGCCCTTTTTTTCTTTTTTTAGAAGCTTGGTGGACTAAGGGTTGTGAGCCTCCCAACAACATTCAATGCCTTGCTAATTGAACTAATAAAATTTTTTTAGACACGAGTCTTTTTTACAACTCCAACCTGTAACCATTAGCAAGTAAGGGAATACCTTCCTCATCAATTGTTTTGATTTGGATAGACCCATTCTCATGACATATTTCCACCATATAGGGGCCCAAACATCTTGTCATTAATTGAAATCCTTGAATCTGAAATCATATAGCAGGGCCCAATAACCTTCTTGAAAATTCCTCTCCCTAATGTGTTTTTCATGCCAACTATTCTCTGTAGTTGGATTACCTCAATGTATAGGAGAGCTTTCAGCCTGAATTCATCTAAACCATTGAGTTGGAGGAGCCTCTCTTGTTGTGCTACAGTCAGGTCTAAGCCTAACTGAGTTTCCATCCTTAAGGTATTGTATTATAATTCAATGGACAGCAAGGGCATCCAGTGGTGGTCTTCAAGTGGTGTTGTAGGCCCAAGTGTCTTCTACAAATCTGTTTTCCCAATCCTTTCTACTACTACTAATGATCTTGGTCAAAATGTTCTCCAATGCCCTATTTGTGACCTCCACTTGCCCATCCTCCTAAGGGTGATAGGCATTGGATGTCCTATGCTTGATCTGGTGCTGCTTCATGAGGTATTCGATTAGATTTGAGTTGAATTGTGTCCCTTGATCAGGGACCAACTCTCTTAGAAAACCAAACTTGTATAAAATATAATCCCTCAAAAACTCAACAACCTTTTGCTTAGTTGTTTCCTTAACCACCTTTGTTTTAGCCCATTTAGTGATCTAGGTGGATATTGGTGGCAACCTGCCAAGTCCACTTGGACCCCCACCATTGTTTTTTTTAGCTTTTTTGTTTCCTTAATTGTAGCACAGTTTACTATTCTTTGTAGTTTTTTGGGTCCTGATCTTCCGGATCCGTTTTGAGGCACTAAATGGCGTTTTTGGGACCACTGGGAGTAACATCGGTCCATGGACCGATGTTGCTCTACCCAAATTTGTAGTTCTCGGATAGATCTTTCTAATGAGATATTGTGTGCATCAAATGAATATCGTATGCCAAATTTACGACCGCAGGAAGTTGATGTACCAATTTACCCAAACGGGGCCCACAGTTTGGCGTTTCATCTTCTAGGGTTAGGTTGTTGGATGTTTAGGGTTTTCCATTGTTTCTCAACAATAAATAGGCCTTCGAGCCTCATCGTAACATAGTTCAAAGGCATGTAGCCGCCACATATATTCTTAGAGATAAGCTACCATTGCCCTAGCTAGTTTATTTCCATTTCTGTTTGTAAGCATATTTCATTATTTTACAGTAATGAAATGAAGAATTATTTCTGTTGCATATCTCTATGTATGGTTATATCTGTAATTTGTTGCATTCCTGTTTAAATCTAGATCAGTGGTATCAGAGCCGGTCTTCTCTTTCTCTATCTTTCTTTGCATGTCCCCAACGAGGTCGGGATATAAGGATTTAAGGCTTGAACTAGTCGAACCTTTGCAAGGCCAGCCTCACAAATCCCGACGGCCTCCCATGGTGGATGAAAAGAAAGATGAGGGGGTAGGATATCCTATCAAAATATTGCTCGAAGAGGCCCTTGAGCAACACAAGAATGCGATGATGGACAACTTTGCCCACATCCTTCAGCGGCTACCCAAGGGCGACACATATACTTCCAGTAGCTACTCTGGAAGTGCCACACCCTTTAAGGTACAAGTTAACTTTGACATTCCCATATTTGAGGGTCAGATAGATGCAAATGCCATAGATAAAAGGTTAAATCTGCTAGAAGGGTATTTTTCTATTCATGATTTTTCCGGTCGGGAAAATATTACTTTCGCTCTTCTCAAAGTCACCCCCCACCTCAAGGACTGGTGGGAAACCTACTGTGAGCAGAAGGATGAAAGTATAGCCTCACTACTTTCAGTTTCACCCACTTGGAATTCATTCCGGACTACCATCAAGGAGCAATACTACCCTGTCGAAAGCTATGAGGATCAATGTATAAAGTGGACCACACTGCAGCAGGGAAGGGACCAAGACGTGTTGGAGTTTACCAATATTTTCCATACCCTTCTTACAAAGTTGGGTATCAATGATTTAGAGCAGCATTTGGTACTCAAATACTGTGACTGCCTACATAGTTACATCTAGGAAGAAATATAATTCCTGAACATCTCCTCGCTCGACACGGCATACTGATATGCCATCAAGATCGAGAAAAATTTTAAACAGAAGAAGCGAGACTTTGGATCTACGAAACTCAAGCAAGGGAAAGGTACTCCCAAACCACAGAACAAAGGAAAAATCCAAGGTAGGGCGGCCCAAGACAACCTACCAAAGCTGCAAGCAAAGAACAGTGTCGTGAAGTTGAAAAAGGACACGGGAAAGTGGTGTGAGTTCCATAAGAGCTCCACTCACAACACAAGTGAGTGTCAGGCCAAGCAGTCATTGATGGCTGAGCTAAAGGTTTCAAAATCATATGCATTTTCCAACGCTGAGTTAGAACCTGACAAGGGAAATGACAAAGGGAATCAGATTATCGATGCGGAGCCTAATACCACCATTGCCACCACAAAAATCCAAAACGAGGAACCCGAAGATCCAGATGAGGAGGAGCATCTCTTCCACTCCCAGATGTGGGTAAAGGGCTCCCCGCTACAGTTCATTATCTACAGTGGGAGCCAAGAGAACCTCACTTCAACAAAGGTCGTGAAGCTTACCGACCACAACACATCCACAACTGTACACCATCGGGTGGCTTCAAAAAGGATGGTTCTTCACGTGAGCCAGTAGTGTCGCCTTCCATACAACATCAAGCCCTTCATGGATGAGGTATTCTATGACATTTCTCCCTTTGATGTTTGTGATGTATTATTAGGACAACCATACTTGTGGAAGTGACATGCTATGTATGAATCAAGGCCTCGTGCTGTTATTGTTACTTTGGGAAATAAGTTGTACAAGATACTGGAGGTAGCACCACCTACCTCCATCTCTTTGGTTACTACAAAACAATGCAGTAAGCTCATTTCCAAAAATGGGAAATTTGTTTTCTTGAAGATACGCCCTCAAGGAAAGAAGAAGACGGTGGCCACAACCTCCACATGGGGCCCCTCCGCATGACAACTACAAATGGAAAAGATCATGGAGGAGTATGAGGACATCTTCACCTCCCCGGTAGGGGTTCCTTTGCATTGCCAAGTCAAGCACTCCATCGATTTGACCCCAAGTGCACCGCTACCCAATGGACCAATCTATCAACACTCCGTTCTGGAGAAAGATGAAATCAAGAGTCAGATTCAGGAGTTGTTATAGAAAGGTCACATCCATCTAAGTTCGTCACCCTGTGGGAGCCTGATCATGTTGGTACAGAAGAAGAATGGGACTTAGAGACTCTATATTGACTATCGGGTGCCGAACAAGATCATTGTCCATAATAGGTACCCGATCGCACGAATTGATGACCTCTAGGACAAACTAAAGGGGAAAAAATATTTCAGCAAGATCGATTTGAAGTTAGGATATCACCAGGTACCAATCGAACCCTCTGATGTGTGGAAGACCGCCTTCAAAGCCAAGGAGGGCCTTTTCAAATCATTGGTTATGCCTGTCAGATTGACGAATGCTCCTGCAACCTTCATGAGGCTAATGGATGACATATTGCATCCATTCACCAACTCATTTGTAGTGGTACACTTGGATGACATCCTAATCTTTAGCTAGAGTTGGGAAGAGCACCTCCACCACATCCAACAAGTTCTCCAAATACTGCGGCAACACAAGTTATGTGCCAATTTCGAGAAATGCACTTTTGGCATGATCCAGGTTTAGTATATGGGATACATTACTGATGAACGGGGGGTGCATGTAGATCTAGCCAAGATCCAAGTCATTCAGGATTTGCCATCTCCAACCACTCTGACAGAGCTCCACAACTTTCTAGTTCTTACCAACTTCTACCGCAGGTTCCTGTTGGGATTTTCTCATATTACTTGGCCCTTGATTCAAGTCACCAAGGGAGGAGTGAAAGCAAAATTCTTTTGGTTTGAATCCCAACAAAAGGAATTCACGGATTTGAAAGACCATCTATGCTCAGCACCAGTGCTCACATTACTAGACTTGCAACAACCATTTGAGGTCGAGACAAACACCTCTGTCTATGCTATTGGGGTAGTCCTTACTCAACACGGGCATCCAATGGCATATCATAGTGAGACACTTTTAGACACAGTCTGGAAGTATCCCACTTATGACAAAGAGATGTATTCCATTGTTCAGACCTACCGATAATGGAAGCATTACATTTTGGGGAAGGAAATAGTCATCCACACAGACCACCGAACCTGCAGTTCATACAGACCCAAGGGAAATTGCAGAATGATCACCATCAAAAGTGGTCCACATACTTGCAATAGTTCCATTTGAATATCAAGTATAAGAAGGGTAGCACCAATAATGTTGCAGATTGCCTCATTCGACCACTGATCATGGCATTAACCACCGTGCTCAACTCTTGTGGGCACAAGACTTTTGATTGGCCACTTCTCTACAAAAGCAACCCAGAATTCAGCCACACATACCAGACACTCTTGGAGGGTCAGCATGTTCCAGATTTTCACCTGTAGGATGCCCTGTTATGCCACCTGGGTCACCTTTATGTTCCTTCAAGTGAGTTTGCCAAGATGATTTGGGAAGCACACTACAGTCAGGTTGTTGGGCATTTTAGGGTCAAGAAAATGGTGGCAGTAATGCAGAAGTATTTCTATTGGCCAAATCTTCGACAGAATGCCGGGAAGTACATCAGATCACACACTGCCTGCGCCATTTCCAAACCGACCATCAATAAGTAAGGCCTCTATACCCTGCTACCTACCTCTAGTCGACCTTGGGAATCCATCTCCATGGATTACATGTCGGGCCTTCCTTCTACTAAGCATGGAAATGACCGTGTTTTTGTGATCATCGATAGGTTCTCGAAGATGTCCATTATGGCAGCCTACAAGAAGAATATCATAGCAGAAGCCACTGCTAAACTCTTCCTTGAATGAGTGTGGGTACACTTTGGGATCCCATAGTCTATCATCTCAGATCAGGACAGGAGGTTCCTTAGTACATTTTGGTCTAGTCTCTAGTCGATGCTGGACACCAAACTCACTAAGTCCACAACCTTCCATCCTCAAACTGACAACCAGACAGAGGTTGTCAACAGGATGATCGTACACATTTTGCGCATGTACAACTCAAAGCATCCACGCACATGGGATGAGAGCCTCCCCTATGTTCAACATAGCTACAACCGGGCTCTCCATAGCTCGACTAGCTATAGCCCTTTTCAGGTGTGCTTGGGATTCCAACCACTATGTCCCATTTGTTAGAGTCGGTCTTGTCAGTCCTCCTTCAGAGATCAAAACTCTTTTTGCATTTCATTTTTAGGTGTCTCGCTCCACTCACTCAGCTGCATTCCGCTAGGGGCATGCCATAATCTAACGGAAAGGTCTTGTCAGTCATTTCCCCTCATGTCTGGCACCTGCTGGCTTAGGTCTTTTCATCAATGTTCACTAAAGTCCATGACAGTCAATGTTTGATCTTTTAATGGACAAGAGTCATTTTCAGTCATTAGGTCTAGGGATCAGATAAATTGGTCTTCAAACATGTCCAATAACGCCATGTAGGCAAGAGGGAGACCCTTACAAAGTTGTGATTTAAAGATTTTCATCTTCATGTTGACAGATTACGACTGTTCCTCAAAACTCTGTTTTGAAGAAAAGTCAAACAGTGTGTCATTTGTGATAATTTTCAAAAAGATTCTGGTTGATCTCTTCAGGTGTAGTCATGGTTTCCTTGGCCAAATGCCATGTCAACAACCCCTATAAAAAAAAGTGCCAAAACAAAACATTAGCAAAGTGGGTTTTGAAGAAACAAAAATCAAACCCATGACTCCAAAAGTCTTTATATAAGATTCCCACAAGAAACAAAGTCATTTTGCACACCAAGGATAGAGAGAAACATTGGAAAGTGATTGTGAGAAGAAAGCACGCGTTTCAGGTGAGTTTGGAGGAGTTGTCACAGGCGCACTGCACAGACAGAGGAGCGCGGCGCACATAGGGAGCACGACATACTGGGCGCTACCACGCAGTGTTAAATTAACACGGGTGCGGCGCACACAAAGGACACGGCGCACAGGCAGAGGGGCGCGGCGCACACCCACAAAGGCCCGGTTTTGTTCCAAATTTGCAACAAATCGCTTTGAATCCATTCCAATTGACAGGTAGGGTCTACATCTCGGTTTCTCATATGTTTTTGTGAACATGATGGTGGTTTATGGCTGTGTATAGTCGCAATAAAAATGCCTAAACCCTATCACTTGAAATCATCAAAGTCATTGCTCTTAGGGTTGAAAATTTGTTGTGTTGATACCAAGGTTCCTCCTCCCTTTCACCTTTCGTTTTTCCCCTTCTTTCCATTGGTCCCTTCCCCCTATTCTATTTTTCCCATCTTTCCCTACCCTAAAACATTACTAAACCCCTATTCCCTATCCCCTCCACTCATTTGTCAATGTAAAACCCCAAAACCCTACCTTATAAAATCCCCAAACCCTCCTACATGTCCCTAAACAAAATTTCTCCCCATAACCCCTAATCCCATCATATTATTCCCCTTCCTAACACTCCATTTTGCATTGTTCCCCTTGGTGGCAGAGATCATATCAACACATAGTTTCATACCATCATCAAAGGGCAGTCCAAGCATAGTCCATACACAACAGTCATGGCATCTGAGCATTCATTGGAGTATGAGGTGGAAACCCAAAGTGATTCATCCTCAGAAGAACAGGCTCCCCAGAGACATCATAAAAGTGGCAAACATGTTAGGGATGAGCCAACCACCCTCACAGAATTGCAGGCCTGCCTTCTTGCTATGTCATGTTTCCAGCATCTATCATGTTTTGAGTTTTTTCAAAGGGTGGTTAATGTTTGAGTTCATCATGAGTTGGCCCGTCTTTTTGTGCTTCACCTACATGGAGGTCACTCTATGTTGGCCGGTGTCACCTTCACACTGACACCTGAAACTGTCTCATTATTGATCGGCATACCGAACATTAGAGAACCATGGCACAAGAAATAGAAGGTTGATCGACAGCACTATGAGCCATACATTAAGGCTAGTTTCTTGAGGCAGCTCCAAAGAGTCTTTCCATTCCGATATTTGAAAGATGAATATGCTCCACTCATGAAGTTGATCATGAAATATTTTAGCTGTGAGGGGAGGTTCTCTCGTTTATATGCCTATCACATCAGGTTGCTCATGCACTTTACCAGGGTACGAATGATGAACATCCCATATTTCATTTGCAAGAACATAGAGAGGATGAACACCTTCATGCAGCACAAGACTCCCCAGCAGCAACTTAACAGTGTTTATCACTTTGATCTTATTAAGATTTTGGTGGTTCATCAGTTGGGATTACAGGGCATTACTTAGGATGACTTCATCTCCCGTGACCTCTTTAGCACTTCACAAGTATTATCAGAGGTTGAACATGAGATAGGTGGTCCTTCTCATCAGTATGAGCACCATGAGACCACTACTATGCTGATATTTATCACCTATCAGAGAGGCAGTAGACATTTGTTTGCAGCATCAAAGCGAGTGTTATGTCCACCCGGGGTGGAAGGGGCCTCGCTTCCGACATTGGCAACACAGGTACAAGACAAGGGCAAGAAGCCCATGCATGATGATGGGTCATCAGGTGAACGAGAGGCCGACTTCATCCTCATTCATGATGATGATACAGATGTGGAGAGTGCCAAACTTAGGAGGACCATCCAAAGCAACAAAAGGAGATACAAGCCTTGTCTTTCAATTTTGAGAGGGCTAAGTGGATTATCAAGTATTTGGAGCAGAGGAACAAACAACTCAAAGACCAGCATGAGATTATGGAGCTGCAAAACATCCGCGAGAATCGCCAAGCTGCCCAACATAGGAGGATTGAGCTCACTCCATTAGAGAAAGAGATTAACAATGACCGAGAGTCTTGGCTCGAGCGTATCAACATCCACCTTAAGAGACTGCTAGAGAAGGCTGACAAGGACAAAACCATATTGAGGTGGATGGTTTATCACTACAGGGCACGGAATATGAGTTCAAAGGCTCGGATAAGGAGTTTGAAGGCGAAATTGGGGAGAGCGACAAAGAGACAAAAGAGGCAAAAAGAGAAAGATCGGCTTTGAATATTGGTTGAAGCCTTTGTGACCCAGCATAACACTTCATAGAGGATCTCCAGCCCAAAAATTCAAAAAATTTCGGGCAATTTTGGTCACTTGACAAATTTTTGTGCACAAAATAGGGTTTTTCTCCCTATGGTGCGGCACTTATGATTGCGAGCTCCAAATCAAGAATGGTTTTCATTTTTGGATTCAACATGAAAAATCATGACTATTGGTGCATGGCCAAGAAGTTTGGGCAAGTTTTGAGTCCCCAGGAGGTCAAAACCACTCAAAAAATGACCTCTCTGCTTCTATTTTGACACACAGGAAGTAGTCTTGGGAGAATGAAGTTTTGGAGGGGCAAATGAGCACCAAATTCAGAAATTCCACTTGGGTTGGAAAGCAGACAGGTAGGGATTTCCAAAAAAAACACTTGGGCACAATTTGGACTTCATCAAGTACCTCAAAATTTCCTCCAAAGTGGCGTGGCGCACAGGGACCCAAAGGCCAAAATCACTACCGCTCTGCGACATTTCGATTCACGAATTTCTCCAAGTGAGCCCGCTCATTTACACTATATTTTTCATGGAAACTAAGGCAATGTTTAAAAAGTATTTTCACTAAAGGTGGGCTCCTATCCAAGTGGCAAAGGAAGGCAAGCAGTCACCCAAGCAAATCTGTCATTTTTTTAACGTTGCACCTGTCACTAATGGTTGGCTTTCCATTTCCATTTTGTAATGATTTAAATAACTCCCCAACTATGGGTCGTTCCATTTCCCAATGGGAAATTCTATTTATAGCATGTAAAACCATTTGCAAAGGGTTGGTTGTAATTTTTGGGAGACTGTGGGAGAGAAACTCAGTTCTTCATTGTATATTTTGACAGAGAATTAATGAAAGGTTGCGGCTCTGGTTCATGAGATTCATGTCGTGTGAGTGTAAAATATGTGTTCTCTTTATGTTTCATATGTATTTCATCATGTTTCACAGTTCATTCATATTCATTTCCAGTGAAATTTTCTAAGTAAGATAAGGTAGAATTCATGTTTATTGCTCTGCCTGTGGGAAAGTTTCACGTTATGTGTTCTTCTTCTGTTGAAAAGGATTCATGTGTTTATGCCCTTTTCACCCTCCTAAACAATATTTCCATTCCGCATTATTTCAAATTTAATTGCTAGACTTTCCGCCTGTCTTGCGCCACGAAATAATCTGTGCCTTTGTGTTAAATTCCCTGCTCATATTGTTCATTGGTCCCATACATCCCAAAAATTCAGTCATTTATCAAAAATTTCCTCTTGTTTCCATATTTATTTACCTAGCCTAAAATCAATAGTCATTGCAAGTCATCTCATACCATAATGTTTATTTATTCACTGAGCGTGACACGAAGAGAGCCCTCTCCTATTCTGGTAGGGATAGCTACCAGACTAAGCATGGTTTGTGGTTACCCTAAATTTTTCCTTCCTTCAGCCTAAGGCAGATTTAGGTGTTAACACCAACTACTTGGACTCTTGGGTTATTTGTGATATTCCTCCTTGGTTTCTTTACACATAATTCTTTGATAGTCTTTGCATATATCAGGATGTCTTGAATGTCTTGGAGGAATGGAATTTTTATGTACAAATTTTTTAATTCTCCCGGAATGTCAAAATCGGGATATTGTGTAGGTTGAGGTATTATTAATCATTCTGGGAATGGAGGAGAGGATGTGGTTGCTTGATTATGAATTTGTTGTTCATTCACATCCTCTTCCTATGACGATTGTTCTCTAGGTAACTAGTTTTCAATATGAACTGTCTTATCTCCCTCTATTTCGACAATATGCCTAGATCTTAGCTGAAGATCGTTACACTCCCTCAGGTCGGCTTCTATTTCTGGTGTTTCTACTATTTGGACAAATTGGACAGGTCTGTTATTTGGATTAGGGTTGGGTTGGGCTGGGAGTTGCGGTCTCAGGTTAGTCTTGGGGTTTTTTTGTAAGGCTGGTAGTGTAGGTTGAGGGAGCGGAATGGTTCCTACTAGCTGATGCATCGGTCTTTGCCAGTTTGTCTGTCAGGCCTGATTTTGTGAAGTAGGAGGGGTCCATTGTGCTGGGTATGCATTACTTTTACAATATAGTGGGGCATAGGGAAAATTTGGCCAATTGGATTGACTTGCTTGGTTCAGCCACAGGTTTGATAAAGGGAATGACTGTGGTGACCAATTCGGGAAAGGAGGTTGAGGTTGATTTTGCCACATACTATATTGTTGAGCATTATACTATAGAGACTGAAAAGAAAAAGTCGGGTCCAGAAACATACCAAATTGTCGCATCTGCCACTGACGGCACTAATTGAGCAGATACACTGACTCTGGCTCCTCTTCTGCTTCCTTGTATACTGCTTTTAATCCAGGAAGTGAGGGACAGCTTTCCGTAAGGTGGTCTTTTGTGCAGATGGCGCATGTTTGGACTGCATCTAGCTGACACTCCTTATGGCTATGCTTTTTCCTACATCAGGAACAGAAGATTGCCAAATTGTGTTCTGCCTCCACTTGCTTTTGCTTGGCCTGCATAATATCAAGTTGTGTTGTTAGTGTCCCTAGTATATCAGTTCTAAAATTTTCCAATAAATTTCCAATTTCTGCACGCGTTACTCCTTCTGTCGAAATTCTATTATCTCTTACAAACTGATCATGCTATGTTAATCTTGTGCTACCTCTGGAGCTCCTGGTACATAAATCAATAATGTCAGCAAAATTTTCTAGATAAATATCTCCTTTTCCCATAATGTTTAATGTTTCAATCCATTGTTCTTTCATTCCCCTAATTAAGGTTGTTTTTAACACATTATCAGGTAAAGGTAGTGATGCATAAGGAGATCTTTGAAGATTATATTGAAAGCATTCCACATACTCCTCTAATGTTTCATTTTGTCTAGCTACCTTCTGGAATATTTCATCTTTTAGTTCTCTAGACCTGCAATAGTCCTGATATTTTTTTTTAAAAAGATTCTTTCATTTGATCCCAGTTATTTATAACACCACCACCTAATCTCATGAACCATCTCAAAGCAGCTCCTTTTAATGTAGAAGGGAATAATTTCAGTTTCTAGGGGTCGTTCGTGTAGTCATAACTTCTACACAACACGTCAAATTCAAACAGAAATGCATTTGGATCTTCTGATGTCAGACCATGGAATGTAGGGATATGCTGAAGAGGAATTTCCTTCATAGGTGCATTTACTGCAGTATCCACAATAGGGTATTGCAGAGTAGAGGTTTGGGTGTTAGGCTGATCCTGGGCCATTTGATCGAATATATGCCAATAACCTTCTGGATATCTAGGAGGGTATTCCTAGGTTGAGAGGGAATGGCTTTAACAGGAATGGTTTTAATGGCACTTCCTTTATCTGGGATAATGAGAGTACCTAAGGTCTGAGGGGATTGAGTTTCCTCAAAAATGATTTTTGCAGCACTTCCCTTATCTGGGCTGCTTAATGGCTGAATTATCCCAAGAGGAGACCTTGGTTCCCCAGTTTCTCCTGTCTATCCTCTTCCTTCACAAATATTGTTGAAATTCCCTTCTTGCAATAGTTCTGGACTGGAATTTTCAATTTCTTGAAAATCCTGCTCTTTGGATTGACTATGCACCTCAGCAAAGGCTACAGATGGTGATCATGTGGCCTGAAGGGAACTAGTAGGCTACCTGGAAATAACTTTCATGGGTCCTACTGAAGGCTGAGATTCTGGTTTCTTAAAGATTTTGTCTATGAAGGTTGATCGGTCAAGGGTCACCGCCCCCTTAGCTTTTTCGGGCTTGGGTAGAAGTTTGGAATTCTTTTTTGGTTTTTTCTGCTTAGTCATGCACACACAAATCAACTACTAGGTTCCACCCAATCAAAACAATGACAAATCTGCAGGAAAGCAGGCAAAGGAGCAGGGTTGTTACATGCTCCGCGCGTAGGTTCTTACCTTCCATTTTTAAAACCCAATTCTTCCCTAGCACGATCTTACACTACTCTAAAAAAAACAAATGGCTACACTCTTTCCCCGACAATGGCGCCAAAATGTGGAGTCATAAGAAGGGTCTCTTTCACCTCTAATTACCTCACATTAAATTGTCAATCCAAGAACGTTTTGTTATTTCAAAGAGTGTCTCAGTCTGAGGCTCACATTTTCCAGAGTAATGCTAGTAGTACAGTGCTTAAGAAAATACAAGATTAAATGGATGCTAGAAAGAAAATCTACTTACAGCAAAAGATCTTGAAGCCTAAATCATTCACTCGGAAAAATAAGCAATATATCAGTCAAGGGTCTTGTTATCACTCAAGAAATCTAATGCCAAAATTTCTCATACTAGCTTGATGACAAAGGTCAGTGTTAGTCTAAGTTGATTTCGTTTTTTCTTTAGAGTCTGAGTCTTAGGAGGTCATGAGTCAAGTATGCATTCTTATCTACCACTAGTCACCCTCATTCACCACCCATCTCATAGTCATGTGTTACTTTGTTATCTACCACAAAGCCTTTTAGGTAATTGCGTAGCGCATGTAACATTTCTAAAGTTTTTTCGCAGTGCATTTAATTTGTTTAGCAGTTTCGCAGCGCAAAATCCCATTAGGTGTTTTCACAGCGCGATACGTTATTAGGTGATTCTGCAGCGCATCATTCAAAATTTAAACTAACCGCGCTGCGAAATCAAAGATTCGTGCATTCTGCAGTGAATCTTTCCCCAAATGTCAAATCTATTAAGTAAATCTATGGTTGCGTCATTCTTTGTCAGTTCATGTACTCCACATATCACGTCCCACCACCCATCTCCATTATCACAACCATTAGATTCATTGATATACATGGAATACAAGTTCCAAGGAAAAGCCACCTATGCACAAGTTTTAATGATGATTGTAAGCCTTGCATGAGTAACAAATCTACAAGATTGCAATTTTAAAAAACTATAATCGGCAAGATTTCAAATTGAAAAAAAACATTGTCATCAAACGAGGTAGCCAATCAAGCGAGGCAGCAAATCAGGCGAGGTAGAGTTTCAAAAGAGGCAGAGTTTACAGTTTGAACAACGCTAGCATTCACTGCTTACAAATCATTGAAATTTCATGGAGGGATCAGTAGAAAAGAAAGAACACGGATCAAGCAAATGTCTGAGAAATGAACCTGAAGGTTTGGATATAACATTGAAGAACAGAGATGTGGAGAAGGCATTTAAACAAGCTGGATGTTGGAACTTCTGTAAGAAGCTACAAGGGGGTCATGCACAAGTGACTAAAGAATTTGCATTGAATTTTACAGGATTAAATTCAAAGGTTGATATGATGGAATTGCAAGTCTCACCAGACATGATATCCACAGTAACAAAGATCCCTAGAGGGCAAGAAAATTGGTTCAAAAATTTCAAATTTGACATGAACCCATGCAAAGAGTTTTTGAAGAAGGAATTTGTTAACTCAGATTTGAGCAAGTCTGTTCCTAGGAGCTATGTCAAAGAATCCTATGCACATTTGCTCGCCTGTATTTAGAAATACCTGACCTGTGAAGGAAGATATAACAAGGTGTATTCGTACCATTTCAAACTTTTATTGCATTTTACAGGGAATACTTCTATTGATCTGCCTTTTTATTTATTCCGCAGTTTGAGTAAAATGTGTGACAAGGTACAATTGAGAAAAGAGGCTTGTGAAACTTCTTTGTTTCACCATGGCTTGATTAAGTTACTTGTCTTGCATGAACTTAAAAGGATAGGCAGAGATTGGGATACATTCATATTCATGGCTGGTTTCAAGAACCAGACCGGTCTCAGCCCTCTAGCTGCAAAAGATCTTCCAACAACAGGTCCTCAAGTAGAAACATGAGCCAAGAGGTTTTCAAAGTTAAAGGCAAGAAAGCAAGTAAAGCAATCCACCAAGCCACTGATTATTCAGGATACACCCCAACAGTCCCTTAAAGAGAAAATTCAGGACAAGGAAACTGCACATAAGTCCAGCACAGGTGAAGAAGTTCAAAGAAGAAGAACGAGGAGCCATATAGCAAAGGAAAAGGGTAAGCCAGTGGCTATTGAAGAAAGCCCTGTTTCAAAATGAGATTTAAATTATTTATTGCAAGCAATTGACATTGAGGAGTCCCCACTAGTTCAATCTAATTTGATACAGTCAAGAAAAGAGAAGGCTAAGAAGGTCAAAGCTTCAAAGAAACTTGAGTTTGATGATCAACCTGAGCAATTTTTTTTCAAACCCAGGAGACCCATAACAAGGAAATTCAAACAGGTATAGGAGGTGTCACCAAGAGAAGATGAAACAGGGGAGGAGACACAACTTCATTCAAGTAAGGATAAGGGCAAGATAGTTGCCACTCAAGAAGAAGGTAGTGTGGGAAATTTGAAAAAGAAATTGGAAGCTGCCAATTTTGAGATTGCCAAACTAAAGAAAGCTGCTAGGAAATTTGCAGCTAAGGAGGCTTATTTTAATCAAATGCAGACTCGATGGGAAGATCAAACTTTTAAAATCCCTGAAGTGGTTGACTTTAATGTTCAATTCTGTAGCTAGACTACTCCTGCAATAAAAGAATCTCAATTCATCGGAAAGGTCAATTTAAACCTTAGGTCTAGGATCAAAGTATTAAGAAAACAAGTTGAAGACTTAGAGACCCAATTGGACCAGCAAAAAGAATCTCCATAAAGAGGACCCACTTCAAGTAGGGAGTTATTTCAAAGTTTTGATAAATTTTGCTTGGTATAATTTTTCCAAACATTCCCACTCAATTTTTGAAGGTCTTGAGACAGTTGCAAGAATGTTTTAACTAGAAAAGTGCTCAAATAGCAAAGTTCTGGGTTGAAATTGTGATTTTTGAAATAACTCAGCAGTTTCGTAGTGCGCTACAAAACTGCTGAAGGTGATGACCAGAGCTCAGCACTTTCATAGCGCGCTACGAAACTGCTGAAGCTAAATATCCAATATTAATCAACCAGTTTTGAAACATAAGCGGGAAATTTTGAAGGGTAAATATATACAAGACATCATCTGAAGCTGCAATAATCAATCAGGTTAAGGCAGGTGGAGAAATATGGTTTTGGATCCAACTTTAAATTTTTGTCATTAAGTGAGCATCTTTATCACGGTTCAAATTATGTTAAGACAGCTTAAAGGAGTTTTTGCTTTTAAAGGAGGTGGACAGCACATCAAGGATGTGGCTATCTGTCACATTTTGGAAAACCAAAGATGAAGGACTTGCTTCTGTGGATTCGAAAATTATAAGGACCGATGAGCAAGGGTAGTTTCCTATATTTCAGGACAATGGAGAAGATGTGGCGTGGAAGACTAGCATGGAGCCTTAAACATCCATCACAGCCAAACTGAAAAGGGGACCAGATGTCAAGGAACGAGAACCATTGTAACCAAGGCTATTATTAGCATAACATGATGTTAGAATCCTACTTGATTTAGATCTCTGAAAAGTCTAGTTGAAGTTTGTGACATTTAATAGGCAGTTAAAGGTTGAATAGGTGTCAATAGAAGTCGATTTCGAATTCCCCTCATGCTTGAGGAGGAATCTCAATCAGGTAGAAGAGCTCTATAAATAAGAGAAAGAGCAATGTACAAAGGGTTGGAAAATTTATGAAAAAACTTTGATATTTGGCTTAAGTAATACTCTGTTTTGGTAATACAAGTTTAGCTTTACTTCTCAGGATTCATGAGGGATTTGATGTTCAGAACGTGTGGTATTGTTCTTTTCCTAATATTTTCAGTGGTATGAAGGTGTAATCACTTAGAATTCACTTAAGGTGCTCTAACTTCCTGTATAAATTCATAGACTGTGTGGTCCTATTTGAGTTGGTATGTTCTGAATATGTTAAATGCTGAATGCCCTGACTTCTATGTAAGGTTAATAGCATTTTATACTGAAATGATGTTGACTCCATAAGCCCAATGGATAGTTGCTAAATGTGTTTCCACCATTCACATTTTTACATTTGTTTCACAAGAGTTAGCCATCTTAACTATAATCAAAATCATTAACCCTTTTGAGAGAGCCCTCTCAGATTGAGGAGGCTAAGCCTCAACCTAAAGTAGGTGTGAAATAGTTACTTGAGGTCTTCCTCGTCTGTAGCCTTGCAGGGTCAGATTTTGAGATAACAGGTCCAGTAACAATAACTCATCCCTTTAGAAACTAATGTCAAAAGTAATCAAGGAACAGATCGTCGATCTGGGGACCGAACAACAAATGTCAATGCCCACTACAGTCTCAGACCGTTCTTCACACCAAAGCAACAATAATGCAAATGATAGGAAATGGAACAACAAATATGAAATGGAACAGCAATTAATAAATGGAACAACAACTAAGAAATGGAACAGCAAATCAGAAATTGTAATGGCAATTAAGTTTAAGATGCAACAACACCTTAGTCTACAAAATCAAATGCAATCAATCATATCCTACGAAAATCAAATGGCAATCTCCTATCTCTAAGGATGAATCGAACAACACGTGGAAATAGAATAATATTGATTAGTGATGGAATATGGAACGGTGCTGAAAATCAAACAATAACTTAACTCATGGCACACCTCAATAGGAATCTGATCTTGGTAATTCAATTGCAAATCTTAGTTATAAACAATATGATTGCACTCCGAAATGGAACAACAATGTTCATCGATTCAATCAATCGTAAGGAAATATGATTTCTAAGCTGAGTTCAATAATACCAAAGGATGAGTGCACAACATAGATACTCTGTAATGGAACATCAACAGTATTCTGTAAAGACCAGTAATATCAGTATTCAAAGAAACAGCAATGCGTTGCAGAGTTATGTTGTCTCTGTCTCAAGAAATGATATCACTTAACGAATCAACTGTAACAGACTGTGAAGTAAAAATAACATAACATATCAGATTACCGAATAAAGTTGATAAGCAAAACCACGCATAAACTAAAAGTAATAGTACAGGAGCAAGTGTTCCTCCAGGGCCAGGTCCTTAGCCTCCAGGGGTACACCACTTGAAGTTATTCCAGAATCACAGATGAAATAGAAACCAAGTGTGTATTAATGCATAAACCAGAATTACAGTAGATCACTTCTCAACGAGAGTCGATGACCAAAGTCTCAATTTTAAGAGAAATTACATAAAAACATAATCCATCCCCTAGGCTAACAGTGTTGCCCCTTTTTATATTGGGAAAGGTGGAGATGTCCAAGTACAAAAAATAGTTAAAGTAGCGATCCCTCAGGATCACAGGATCCTAAGGGATTCGCCAAACTATTGGCTCTCAGCTATTTCTTTACTTTCTTGCGCCGAGCTGATATCTCCATCTCCTTTCCTTGGCTGATACGCTTTGATTTGGTTTTCCTTATTTGCGTGTGGTTCCCCGCCAAAGGGACAGCAGTTAACCTGACTTGGTCCTTTCCTTTGGAACGACAATCTTTCATTTTTCCTTCTTCCTGCATAAGAAAATGAGAATTGTTAGTGTTTTCATTTTGCATATTAATCTTACAGATTTTGTCACAATTCCTCATTATCTACCTAGTTCATGATGCAAAAAGTGTGTAGGTTTAATCAAAAAGAAACTAAAATAATCACCAAAACATACCTTCTTTAGTACTCCACACTCATCATGAAATTTTCCAATAAGATTTTTTTATTTACAAAAGATGGGGATTATAATGTAGAGGTTTAATTAAAGGGGAGATCAGGAAGAAATAGAGAAGGAGCAAAAAAAAGAACCCCAGAAAGATCAACCTAGTTCGAGTATCATTAATCATTCATAGTCCATATTCAAAATGGAAGTGAAAGTCGATATCAAGTTTTATCAAGCTAAGATTGATACTCTAGAGCTAAATCATTGGTTCTGTCAATTAGAATTTTATTTTAGTGTTCAGTATATAGAGGAAGAATTAAATATTTGTTTCCTCAGCAAAAAAATAGAGGTTTGTGCCCTAAATTGTTGGAAATCCACATAGAGACCTTGAGGTTGAAAGGAGATTCTCTAGTGACTAAGTGAGAGGATTTCAAAAACCTCATAAATTTATAGCTTTGCCTTATCGAGTATGTACAATACTAGTGGATCTAGTGGCATTACTTTAGGTAGAAGCAAGGGAAATGTGAGATTTCTCTTTATGATAATTTCTTGTGAATAATTTTTACTTATTTAGATTAGGTTCTTATCTTTACATAGTTTATTATAGTGTTCTTCTTCATCAAACAGCTACCAAAGCATAAAAAATAAAGAGATAAGAGACACAAAATATAGGCATCACTAGGGCCAAAACCTCTCCAACATGAGAGTAAAACCCAAACGAATTATTCTTCTTATAGAGACTTCAATTGATGAATACCAAGACCATGACCAAGACCCTTGACTTGTTAACCTCTCTTAGACCAAGTCACAATACTTCCTTGTTTAACTTCTTCTTCCTTGATTCAAATGATACTCAAACTTATTCCTCCTCACACTACTTCAACTAACCTTCATATTTCAGTCCTTAGCTCAGATCTGCACTTTTGGTCCTTCTTTTCAAACCCTAGATTCGGTACTTAGAGATTTTTTCCTTCAAATTCCTTTGCTTGAGATGGAGACTATTCTTCCTAAAATCGACTCGAGGATCCACTTGATTCATTCCCAAATATTCCTTCTCAAGATGATTGTAATATTTCAACACTTTCTACTGTAGATAACTTTGTAATATTGCACGTGTGAAGGTGTTAACCCAAAAACAGATCAAAATTAAACTCAGTGATGATTCTTATCTCCTCGCTTAGCAATAGGACACTTCTTGAGATATTTCGCACTTTCTTTTCTCCTCTTCTTGCTTGTCCAAATTCTACTTCACAAATGAAGGCCGAGATGCCAATATATAGTGGTTTTCCCATGTAAATAAGCTACCTTGATTGAGTCCTAGGCCGACATGTACTTTTTGTGTAGGCATCTTCCTCCATTCAGAGGTCGACTTGCCAGAGGTGCTTGAGATTGGTCTTAGAGGGTTAATAACTCAAGCAATTTATCTTTTTACATTATACAATGTGCCCAAATGAGTCTTCAATTTTTGAAATTGACTCATTATACTTTATGACATGATGTCCAACCCTAAAGGATCACAACGGGAGCCTTAACTATAAAATAAAATTCCTTGAGCATGAAACCCATGATTCAAGCATTACAAAAATAAATTTTATTTTCTTCTTTACATCAATTATATAAAATCATAATTACACGTGTCATTATGAATACCAAACCTATTTACACTTTTCAACACTCCCTCTTAACTAGGGATATATTCATAATCCATACAAGGTACTTGGACCTTCTCAATTTGAAGAATTCTCATAAGAAAAGTCAAATTGGTAACCCATCTGTATAGCATCATAGCACATCAAGGCCTTGACTAACAACTCTATCTCTCCATAATATCAAAGCCCAATGCTGGCAAGACCAATGATGTATAGGCACCCTCATCATTGTCTCTCTCGGAACATACACCACCCAGGCTCTCTCAAAGTATGTTCCACTATGACTATTCTTATCATGGATTCCCAGTGCTCAAAGAATATAGGTCCTCTATGATTACTCTTATGTTTTATGCCCTAACTCATCCACAAATATTATTGGATGCAAGATGTTTACCCAATCCTCCTTTATGTCTTCCCAAGTGAAGACAAGAATGATGTGTTTGTCTCTCCCTTTCAACTTAGGGAGTACATACCACTTCCACTGAAGGAATGCACCCATTCCTATAAATAGGAATGTACCCAATATCCCTTTTAACTAGGGGCTTGCTTTCAGCATCTCTTTAGGTGGAGATCATGGGATAACCAGCTGCTTGTAGAACTCCTTCCTTTGGTGTCATGAATTTCTTCTTTGTCATAGAGTCTACATATTTCGTGACTTCTTCGTAGGGCACAGACCATCCTTTACTTTCATTCATAAGTAATTCATGTCACCATTCCTTAAATTATAAAGTGATCCATTACTCCATATTTGGTCCTCCTTCATGCTTCGTTTCCTTCTTCATGTCATGTTTCCTTAAGGACCTTTCATCCTACCACATAATTTTTAGTTGTACAAGACTTCCATAGTTCTTCCCTTAGCAGCCTTGCATAATTCCATCCAGATATTGTTCAAAAATAAGAAATGAATCATTAAATCAAGATTACCTTTGTGATGGTCTTTCATCATGACATCTTCTAGTTTGCATCAGCATCTTGTATACACATTGACACATCTCCAAAAGATATATATTTTCAAGGGTCTCCTTCTTTTTCCAAACTTCATTGAAGTCTTCATATATTTCATGGAGATGTCCTAGTCAATTATTTTAGTCCTTAGATGTTGATTGCCTCTCCCGTAGTTTCATATTTCATAATCTCTTCATTTATTTCACATATTTCCTTTCCAAGAACTTCCAATCAAATTTCCTCCAATTTTGTCAACCACCTCATATTTCATATGAGGACATAATATGTTGATCTCATCTAGTCAATGTGTGATCCATGCCTTCCTTCATCCTTTCAAAGGAAGAGATCCTTCCTTTTTTATAATACTCTTCTTTGTAGATCATTCATCTATGTTACCTACAACCATATGACATGACTCTATTTTATCAAATAAAATAATAGATACCTAATTTCTTTTAGGTCATCTAGACTCCCTTCAGTAGCTTCCTTGATTGAAAGAGTTTCAAATCCTTGATCTGCTTTACTTCTTTTGACATCATACAATTATCACATTAATTCCCACAAATTGGAACTCTTGATGAAACACTTCATTTCTTTTGAACATTCCAATGAAGATTCCAATAGAGGATCTTTCATATCCTCATCTAGAAAATGTTCCCTTTTTACTAATGTATGATGAGATTCATACTAGATGACTTTTTCTTCTTCTCATAAGTACCACTTATGCTTCTAATGAGGTTACCAAGAGTTATATCCTACCATATATGACTTCCATAGACTTTTATCTTTCATGCTTCTCTATGATGATGTCCCAAGCTCTTCCTTTCAATGTGTCTATGATGCCATGATGCATCTTACCATTTTCCTTAGTGACTCATGATAGTCATATCTTACAACAAAAAACTTGAAAATGGGAACTTGAAAGGAACTCGGTGAGGAAGACTATCTCAATCATAGGAGATATCTTTTATTTCCTCTTTGTTGGAATTCTTATGTTTAGCTTTTTCCACATCTTCAGTGATATGGGCTTCTTCTCTTCCTCTTTTTTTATTATCCCTGTTAAGCTTAGGAAAATATATCTTATAGTTCCAATATTCCTTACATCCATAGCATAAATAATAAAGAGAAAAGAGACACTAAACAGAGGCGAGCAGCCATGGCCAAAACCTATCCAACTTGAGAGAAAAACCAAACAAATTATTCTTCTTATAGATACTTCAATTGACGAATAACAAGACCATGACCAAAACCCTTGACCTATTAACCTCTACTAGACCAAGTCACAAGACTTCCTTGTTTAACTTCTTCTTCCTTTAGTCAATGATAGTCAAACTTATTCTTCCTCACACTACTTTGGGTAACCTTCATATTTCGGTCCTAGCTCAGATCTACACATTTTGGTCCTTCCTTTGAAACCCTAGATTCAGTACTTGAGATATTTTTTCCTTCAACTTCATTTGCTTGAGATGGAGACTATTCTTCCTCAACTTGGCTTGAGTATCCACTTGATTCATTCCCAAATCCTCCTTCTCAAGATGACTATAATATTTCATCCCTTTCTGTAGTAAACAACTTTGAAATCTTGCACATGTGAAGGTGTTAGCCCAAAAACGGATCAGAATTGAACTCGGTGATTATTCTTCTTTCCTCGCTTGGAAATAGGAAACTTCTTGAGATCTTTCGCACTTCATTTTCTCCTTTCCTTTATTGTCTAAATTATGCTTCATAAATTAAGGTTGAGCTACCTATATATAGTGGCTTTCCCATGTAAATAAGTAGACTTGACTGAGTCATATGCCAACATGTCCTTTTGGTGTAGGATTCTTGCTCCATTTTAAGGCTGACTTGCCAGAGGTGCTTGAGCTTGGTCTTGAAGGGTTAATGACTCAAAAAAATTCTCTTTTTACAATATACAATGTGCCCAAATGGGTCATCAACCTTTGACATTGACTCATCAGACTTTATGGCATGATGATCAACCCTAAAGGCTCACAATGGGAGCCTTAACTATAAAATAAAATTCCTTGAGAATGAAACACATGACTCAAGCAATACAAAAATAATTTTTATTTTCTTCTTTATGTCAATTACATAAAATCAAAATTACACATCATTATGAAGACTGAACCTAGTTATACTTTTCAACAGAGTGCACCACAAAATTTAGGAATATGGCCATAATGTTGGGTATCTCCCCAAAAAAACCAAATTTACCCCTCAAGTATTTAAGGGGTCTACATAACCATTTGTGAAAGCAAGTGATATTGTTCAAACCTAGATCATTGGATGAGACTTGTGTACAAGCATAGTACTTTGAGAACAAAGGCCTGAATAAATGGAAATCAAGTGGGTCTAACTAGAAGGAGCACTAGGACACTTCTAAGGAGAAGAAGAAGAAGTGGACAGGGAAAAAACACAAGAAGATGGTATCCATAACACAAAAGTGCAAATATCCTTGTAACCATTGAAATCATTATAGAACTAACATTCAAACAATAGATAAGTGTTAGAAGATGCATTCATTTCTCAACCTAAAGAAAAAAAAGAATGATGAAAAGAAGAAGAATATCATGGCCATTGATTTGAGAAACCAGGTTAAAAGCAGCATAGATGTGGTTGAAAATATCATATGTGCATTAGTGCAGAAGGAGGTGAACCCAATTAGACTTCAACAATAGGAAGAGAAGGAAAATACCAAACTCTTCCACATAAATATATAGGTCAAGAAGACAAAAAATGATTCTCTATTCGACTACGAATAACAGGAGAATATCATTGCAACAGAGCTAGTCAAAAAATTGAGATTGGAATTTTATGATCATCCAAACCCATATCCATTAGGATGGGTAAATAAGGATTCATAAGTAAAGGTAACCAAACAGCGTAAAATTGTATTTGTTGTTAATGTTGATTTTATTAATGAAGTAGAATTCAATGTAGTTCCCCTTGATGTATGTGGAGTGGTGTTTGGAATGTGGAATGAAATATTCATGTGGAGAGCCAACTAGTAATTTCTCATCAAGGATAGAAAATCATTCGTTATCAACACACACAAAGGCAAGTCAAAATTTTCATTGGTAAGTTCCAACCAAGCCAAGAAACTATTTAGTTCTAGCAAGAAGTATGTTCTACAATTTTGAAGAGAAAATTAGTTTGTAGAAGCTTGAATGAGAACAAACTAATCCCTCGAGGGGTATACTAAGAAACAAAGTAGTAACTAGAAGGTAGGTGTTCTAAGAGCCTAAAGGGTTATTTTTAAGGGGAAAGTGCAGCACGAGATCTAACTATGAACGAACTCCCCATTGCCAAACATTAGCCTATACAAGCAATCCATATAGAAGAAAATGAGATTAAGAAGAATTTGTCCCAACTATTGGAGCAGGGAATCATCCAATTGACTACAACACCATGCATATCACCCGTCATCATTATGCCAAAGAAGGATGGGACTTGGAAGATACGTATTAATTACATAGTGTTAGAAAACGTTACACTAAAAATAGGTACCCCTTCACCAAGATAGATGATCTACTAGATCAATTGCAGCAAGCACAATACTTCATCAAGCTGGAGTTAAAATATGGATATCACCAGGTTTTAGTTAAAGAAGAAGATACATGGAATACCACCTTAAAAACCAAGAAATTTTGTATGAGTGATCAGCACAAGAGAGTAATAAATGAGTAATTTTGGATTAGAAAGTGAGTATGCCTTATGGAATGTATCAAGGTTCTTCTAGCAAAAGGGAAAGAAAAATGAGCCTTTTAAAAACAAGTAATAATATTAATCTAGAAAAGACACACGAGCATGTACTAGTAAATGAATCATGGGACAACTAGTGAAAATTTTCACATGGAAGCAACTATTGTTCAAATATATACAACACACCTTCAATACGATAAGTATCAAAGCCACCAGAATAGTTCAATTTCCTTAGTACATATGAAAACAACATACTTCGAAAACATTCAAAGAATAGTCTTACAATATTTGTGACATATGCATGAAAGTGTGATGCCTCAATAAGCTTTTGAATTATGTAAAAGTTCCAAGATATGTCAAGACAGTGAATACCACTAGCTCCAATTGTTGAGCGTTAGAGAAACCACTTGCTCCTCCAAAAGAATTATCTTCCTCTCTAATTCCTAGTAGGAGGAGCCAAGGTGAAAATTCCTTTACATGAGAAATGAGGGTGTATATATAAAAAATGTGTGATCATTCACCTCCCTTGTGATTCTTGTACTACCCTCATGAATGTTTTACTTCTCTATGAATTTTCGACTTCCTACATGACTCTTCATATTACATGGATGACTCTTGGACTTCCACTTTATATTACATTTCTCCAATATTGAATTTTCATAATCCAAAAAATGATGTGGCACATGGTGACTCATGACATGACACTAATGACATGGACTTCATGATGACATGGCAATGTCAAGCCACTCTTTGTTGTTTCTCTCACTCTCTTTGTGTCTTCTTGAAATATGGAACATGGTCTTCTTCTTTTTCCTCCTCATGGATTGGAGATAAGGAGTCTTCAATGTGATCTTGATCTTCATCTATTGTCACAATCCGATGTCCCTTTGTCCCTCTTTATTGATCAACTTTTTTTGCATCTTCAAAGGTGTCTTCTAGCAGGATTTCCTTCTCGGCCTCTTTCCTCATCATCCTGTCACAACATTATAGAATACATGCAGTTGAAATCCACTCATGATAAGGAAAAATCATTCCAATAAACCCCTAGTCTAACATGCTTCATGATAACCATTGATTGAGATGGAAAAAGGTGGCAAGATGGGAAATAGACTCAAGGATTGTGCAAATCAGGAGGTTGAGGGTCAGGACTGAGCCTTGTGACTTCCAATGCACATTTCATGCAAGGCAAAGCTTGTCATATGCACATTTGAAGGACTCAAAAGGTTAGGATAAGGGCTTGAGGCTTGAGGATGCCCACTACACAGCTTTGGAGGGACATAGGCCAAGGGATTGCATAGTTGCACAGTTCAAAAGCTCAAGGGTTAGGACTAAAAAATGTGACTGTATACTCTACTGTTCTAGGAGGCAGATAATGCACATTGTGTAGTTCCAAGAGGCAAAGCTAAGGCTTGAGGACTAAGACTGTGCAGTCCATAGTTCAAAAGGGTTAAGTGATGTCAGGTTTCTTGGTCAGGAATTTTTCCATATTTGGCTAAATGTGGGATTAGTGAGGCCAAAGTGAATAGTGACAAGACTTGAGTATGATCACACACGCACAAAACTTAACGAAAAAACACATATTACCAATAACATATGAAAAACATACTTTCCTCAATGCAACAACATTGTGACGATTTACCCTAAGTGCAACACTAAAGATACACTTTGCAACGACAATGACGACACTTGTGCAAAAATGCTTAAAACTTGAGAAATGAGTGTGATACATGTTTAGATGATGAGAATAACTCATTAATACAAACATCATCCCTTGATACAAACCAAAACCACATTTATGCGAGGTGTGATGCTTGCTTATGCTAAAATATGACACTCTCATTTTGTTCAAAATGGGACAAGAACACTTAGAGAAAACACATATGATAACTCTTAATACTTGCGATGAAAATATGCAAAGTCAAAGGAGGCTATGAAATTTGGATGTAGGCCAAAATTTTGGAAGGTGTTGTAGCAGCAATAATAAGACAATTGTCCAAAATTATTGGCGTTAGATTTATTGTGTGTGTGTTTTTTTGTCTCAGTTCAAGTATTTTATTTTCCATAGTGTTTTTATTTGTGAGGATTGCAATAGTGATTTAATTGTTATTTTTCGTAAATTTAATTATAGAAGAAAAATAAAGTGCATAAGTTAGGATATTAAAATTCTAGTTATTGTATTTCATGGAAATTTCACAAAGATAACATCTTTATTGGGAGGAGAAACAACATCCCCCACCTTTCCTCTTTCTATTCTTGAACTTTATATTATAATAATATGTGAAAGGATTATCACAAAGTTTTGACATTATGGATGAATATGCTTCTTTATCATCCATTAATTTGGTTGGTAGAGATGTAATTAGATCCACAATAGTTTCCATTTTCATTTTATACTACTACATTTAGGGTCAAAACCAACTTTAATTCAACATTTTAAATGTTGATAAGATTATGCTAAATATTGGCTAAATTTTAAGCTAGTGAAGTCAAATTATTGAGAATATACTTATTGAATACATGATAGGTAGAAAATTTAAACAAATATTTTTCATAAGACCTTTGTTTTCTGACATTAAATTAATAAATAATCAACATCAAACTAACTTATATGAACCTAGAAAAAACATTTTAATTCATAATTTAATAGTTTATAACATTTCTTAATTTAATAGTTTATAACATTTCTTATAAAAAGTCATGTAAATCTAAAAAAATCAACATTCATCTAACATCTTTGTTATGGTTATAACAATAACTAACACTAAACCAACTTTGGTGATATGGTTTCAATGTATAACTAACATTAACTGCATTAAATAGCTAACTTTTATGCTTTTAAAAAGATCACTTACACATTCGATGACCAACATTAGATTTTTCTTTGAACATATATATATGATAGGACACTTGAGTTAAATATATGCTCTACACATGATCATAGCACAATCAAATGTGTCATAGCGAAAAAAGGTTACGACATAACAAATGTGTCATAGCACAATCAATATTCTTAAGTCATAGTTGACAAATTCACCAAAAGTGGCATATGGAGGAAGCATAAATAAAAATAAATTTTATGGAACTAACCGTAAAAGCAATGTTTGAGGATTATGTGGTCTTCCAACTAATTACTTAATTAATTAATTAAATTAATTAATTACATGTTCACGAGAACCTCCATTATTTTTCATAAAAAAATAATCCTTCAACTCTATTTGCATTAAGAAACCCCCAATAAATTTAGTGTATTAAGAATACCCCATTCCTAGTCATGATAAGCTACATGAGTATAATGAGATGATGGGTATGAGAATGTGTATGATGAGATGATGGGTATGAGAATGTGTATGATGAGATGTGATGAATATGAGTAGGATGATACATTATGATTATGAGTAGGACGAATCATAATAGGTGTTTTGAGTAATTTGCCATGATGAATGCATGTGTGGTACTTATGATGCAGATTACATTGGTATGTATTAAATTTTTTATAGGTTTCTTAACTACTACGATTCCAATCCCTTTGTGTTAGAAAATAATTAGATTAACTATTCTCATAAATTAAATTGGAATAATATTGAGCATGTAATTTTAGAATTTATTTTTTTAACCAATTGAACCATTGAATAAGAAATTGATAAGATCCTTGGATTTTACTTTATTGTCGGTGACTTTTTACTCTTTTTAGTCATTTCCTAATTCTTCCATAGACACCACTACTTCTTTAGATTCATTAACAATTTTCTCTCTTGTAGTTACCAAATTATTCCTCAAAACCTCATCAAGATTAAGCTTGCAAGGATCCCTAAACATTTCATCAGCACTACGACTTATCACTTTAAAGTCAACGCTTCACTTCTTTAAAGATTGACAGTAAGTTTTTGGAACTCGAAGCACCTTATAACATCAAAATCCTTTCAAATTGGACATCCTTGTAATGGGAACCAAAACTAAGTTTAAAATTTAGCATATGGTTGTGGAAATATTCCTTTGACTTCCACTTATACTCCATAATATAGATTGATTTCTAGCAATCTACATAAACACAAACATAGAGATAAATTTAAATGAAGTAACACAAATTCTTACCTATGAGGTTAAAAGGGTATACCAAATCTCAATGTTTTAGGCATCCAATAACTTAACGTATTAGGATTAAGAAGAAGATAACAATTCGAATGAAGAAAAAAGTATGAATAATATTCAAATAACTGTCATCATGGAAAAAATATACCATTCTTGGTCATGATAATCTACATGAGCTAAACCTATAAAATATAAGGAAAACAATATTGAGAAATAAATAAAAACACAACTAATATTGTTGTGTGTGTAACTCGTAATTAAATAATAAGTTATAATCAATATAAAAGCATGGAAAGGACATGCCCCAATTAAAAAAGATGTGGCTATTAATGAAGGGCATTCTTGTCTACATATATTATGGGGCTCTCATCTGTAAATCATATATATATATATATATATATAAACACACTTTCCTTATGGATATCTTCATATTTCAAGTTTTTTTGATATTTTACTTAGCAGGGTTTGGCTACCACATTTGGCATAAGAGCTTCCTTCCTAATCCTAACGTTTGTCCAGTAGACCTTTGGTCAAATTTTGCTACCCTTGATAGAAACCATTGACCTTGGACGCACTAAATTTGGCTAGGTAACTCTCGTTCTTCCTTACAACCACTAATTTTTAGTCATCTTTAAATTCATAATTTGATTAAATAAAAATTCCTCCACTTCAATCTAAAGAAATAAAAAAATTCAAATCAAAATTCTAAAATCAAAAGGAAACAAAAAAGGAAAGGCTTGTGACCCTCGCAGAAATATGTTAAAAAACATTTTACTTTGTATCTAGTAAAAGTAAGCAATAAAAAATAAACTTAGTTTAGACATATGATACAACAATAAAAAATATGTTTCCAAGACTAGCGTTGCAACACAAAGACCCAAGGTGATCTTCTTACTACCACAAATGGAATTACAAATCACATTAGAATCAATAGAAAGAAGGGAAACATTGAAGCTTTGTGCATTAATCTGTGAGCAATCTATATTTCGAAAATATCTTCATATTCTAGGTCCTCAGCGGGGTTTGGCTACCACATTTGGCATAAGATCTTCATTCCTAATCCTAGCGTTTGGCGAGCGGAGCTTTGGTCAAATTTTGTTACCCTTGACAACAGCCATTGGCCTTTGAATGCACTAAATTTGGCTAGGTACATCTCGTTAATTTTTGGTCATCTTTAAATTCATAATTTGATTAAAGAAAAATTCCTCCACTTCAATCTAAAGAAATACAAAATTCAAATAAAAATTACAAAATTAAAGAGAAACAAAAAGGGAAAACTTGTGACTGTCGCAAAAATATGTTAAAAGACATTTTCCTTTATATCTAATAAACATAAACAATAAAAATAAAATTAGTTGAGCCCTATCATACTAAAAAAATATGTTTCCAAGACTAGCATTGCAACACAAAGACCCAAGGCGAACTTCCTGCTACCACATATGGAATTACAAATCACATTAGAGTCAATAGACAAAAGGGAAACATTGAAGCTTTGTGAATTAATGTGTGAACAATATATATTTCGAAAATAATTTGTAATTCAGAAGTTGAGGAGGTCTTGCCATCAGCTTTGGATAATTGTTAATCATGACTACCAATAGTGAAGCAAAACATAATTCAATTAAGTACTTGAGACAGATTTTGTGCCTTGGACATAATTCTGCCACCTCTTAACCTGAAATTACATCATCGTTATCAACCACCATGACTATTCACATGGTACCGATGACCACTTATTTTTTTGTTTTAGTTTTGAAAGCATGGGAGCAACAAACCTCTATAACCACCATATGTGTGTCTCAAGTTCCCATTATTGCTATGTATTATAAATATGGAATAATTTGATATGAAAAAATAGGAAGAAGAAAAATTAAGGGTTGCAATTTCCACCTACCAATCCTACGTGTAAAGGTGAAGTTAATTTGAGCTCCAATAAAGGTTTAACATTATTATGAAGTTTTATTTCCGTTGGATTTTTAGAAAATGATTTATTTGATTATTTTAAAAAACTATATGGAATTATTATATATTTTCTATGATATATATAAAAATAGAATTTTAAATAGTATTTCTCTCGCAGGGCAGCTTAATTGATGATGGTTGTGTTATGGAGTATTGTGCAAAGTATGAGATCCAAGATTCAAATCCCTTGTTTATTTCACAAGCTATGTGTTGGGGCATATGTGGTTTCACTTAGGGGTTATAGCGGTTGTAGTTGGAATCAAACTTGTGCCACACAATTACAAGCTCGACCCAATTGATGATTCCTATAGTCACAAAAAAAATAAAAAAATAAATTAAATATTATCTTCAAGTTCATCGAAGGATATTAATATAGTCCAAGGAAACTTAGATGATATTATAAAGAGTACATTCCAAAGTTCAAAACTATTGAATTATTAAAGTATTTAATTTCTTGAGGATTGAATATCATTTTTTTGAAAATAAAGGAAGATTTGCTTATAATGGTTATCGAACTATATGTTGCATATTATTTACTCTAAAATGGAGTGTTGAAGGAAAATATATTAATATCATTATTAACATGAAATAGAGGGAAAATTATATTAATATTGATTTAGAAAATCAATTATCAAGTCTAAATCCAAATATAAGTGAAAAGGAAGATACCTCAATTCAATGTTAGAACTATCTATAAATCAAAGATTGCATTAATTCTTGGTATTTCCCAGCTTGAAACAATGAGCACCTTCATCCTAAACATGAAAAAATGTTTTTGATGTTTCCCTATAAGAAGATGATGATGACACTTCAGGAGGTTACAATGAAATAAAATTAAATAGTACCTTCATTAAAAGGCTTGAAACATATATCAAAGTTGATCATCTAGCAAAATAAAAATTCAATATCAAAAATGAAAAAATAATTTAACACAGTTATTACAAGTAAAAATGAGAAAATTTCTCACTTAAAAAAGCACAGTAAAAAATTGCTTGCACAAATGAAGAAGTCAAAGGTTATGAAGCATATTTATCAAAGTTTAGAAAAAGAAATGAAGGATATTGAAAAAGAATTCATGAAGGACCTATCAACAAAAGATGAAGGAAATTCTTACATGACAAGCCCTAATGAAATGTTGTTGGAAGAAAATATAACATTAAAAAATCAATTTGATGAGTGAGAAGTCAATGAACTTTCATGTCTCAGGTTCCATAATCAAAATCTACATACACATTAAGAAGATTAAGAACAACATGCAGTGTTTGAAAAATAGAATAGAACATCTTATCTAAAAGGAAGCATCAAAATCTTCAAGTAAAAAATTCCAACTTGAAGAACATGGAAAAAAACATATATCTAATTATATAAAAACTAAGAAAGTTTCTATATGGATTGAAGTAAAAACATACTCAGATGGTGTAGTACAAAGAATAGAAATTCAAAGTGAAGATATAGAAACCCAGTAAGCAACATCAATGTGTGAAAAAAATCATATATCTAAAGTAATCCAAGAAAACATTACAATCATGATAAGGGAAAATAATATTACAAGAAATCCTTATTGACATCAACATCATAAGAGTGGGTACATTAAATAATTAGTGTATCAACATCACTCAAAAGGGAAACAATTAACTCATCTTTCAAAAAATACAGATATTAGTACCATCAAGCCTTATGATAATGACTCAACATAGGAAGCTTGTAAGCACAACATTCCAATATACAATTCGACAATTATACTCAACAATTAATTTTTTTACCATCTCATAAAACCAACCATGATAACATCAAAAAACAAATAATCAGGTGAACATATTGCAAGAAAAATTAAAAGTTGTGAATCATTATCATCAATATGCTTGAGGACAAAGAATTTATATGGGGAAGGAAATGTTGTGTGTGTGTGTGTGTCTATATATATATATATATATATATATATATATATAACTCATAATTAAATAATATCTTATAATTAATGAAGGGACATATGAAAGGACGTGTCACAACTAAAAAGATATGACTTTTAATGAAAGGGCACTCTTACCTAGCCATGTATATGGGGCCCTCGATGGTAAATCATATCATATCATATTATTTTTCTTATAGATTTTATATATATTTATTTTCCTTAGCAGTAGTCTATAACGCGACTTTTTGAAAGCTTTTCCGGCGGATTTTTCCGGTCAAAATCCGGCCGCAATTCATTGGAATCCCAAGTTTGATAGCTAGTTTCTATACAATCAATGGCTCTCAGGGGTTTTTCAGGGTGCTGAATCCAAATATGCAGTTAAAAAACCATTTTAACTACTAAAAATCAAGATTTAACCTCATTTCTTTCGCCGGATTCCGTCACCGGAATCTCCAAAAAGTCGCATTATAGACAACTCCTTTTCCTTATGGATATCTTTATATTCCAAGTCATTTACATATTTAACTTGTCAAGCAAGTTTGTATACCATAGTATTTCCTTCAAGCTTGCACTACAATCTATATTGATATCTGTTTTATTTTTTTTGTAGCCTAAATATTTCATAGAAGAAAATGTTGCAATCTTACTAGAAGAAAATACTATAGTCAACAAATAAGATTACCAAAATACTCGTTAGGGGCTTCTTGTATTGTTTAATCCAACCAATGTGATTCTTTATTTATATTTAATTGCAAGGACCATGACTAAATATTGCTAACTATACCCACAATGAAAGCCATAAATATTTATTCTCATTTGATTTGATACGCATATGACCAAAAAGAATAAAAAATAAGAACTGAATGGAAACCTAGTTATAAACTATTCAAGGATTGAATTAATTAATTAGTTCATTGTGTGGCAGTTTAGTCACTACCTTGAGCTTCTCTTGGTGTGGAGAATGATTTATTATCTATGAACAATGCCAAGAATGAGAAGGTGGAAGATCATATTGCCCATTCCGTTACATCCCCCCAATCCCCCACCCTCCCCCCAACCCAAACACACATAACTCTCAATTACCCATACCCCATTTAATTAGTAAAATATGCACATACACATCAAATATAACATAAAATATCATCAAATGTGCAAATTATATATTGATGTGTTTAATTATACAACAAATTTATGTCTACTACACTAGTTATTCCTAAGTATTCTTTATTTTATAAGGTGCACAATTTTGATATTGATGTTCTTCTTCTCTTGATGGAAGTGTTTGTTGAGACTACAAAAGAAAACTCTCTACACATAACCAAGTAGGGCCCACATGTAGAATGAATGAAAATCATTTATAAGTCACCTTGTTCATAGTACTTGGTGCAGTAAACATGGTGGTAAGGTAAACTTCTAGTTAATCACCACTAACAACCTTGTTAATGAGCACATCATCAATAGAATATCTTCATGTTCTTGAACAATAATTAGAATTATTTTATAATCCATAAATCCTATAAATGTTTATAATTAACCATTCAGAATATATTTACCTTATTTTCCTCCTCATTTATAGGAAAATTTATGAGGGAATTTTGAGGTCTAAAATGGGCCTCCTAAGGAAATTATAAAATAATAGCAGAAATAATAAAATAAGATTAGTTTACATCATCAAATTTTAGAGGGAAAAAAGAAAAAAACTATTTTTCAACTAGTATTTTCAACTTATCTCCCTAAGGGTTTACTCAAATTTCGAGCAAAAACACTAGTTGGATGCAGAATTTGATTCCTCATCCAAAGAGTACCTATGTTTCATACTTTCGTGTAGTAGGGTCCATCGAAAATATACAAAATGGGTACTCCTTGGATGAGGAATTAAATTTTGCATCCAATGAGTACTCCGGCTCGAAATCTGAGTAAAACCTTAGGGAGATAAGTTGAAAATACGAGTTGAAAAAATAGTTTTATTATTTTATTATTTTTTAATATTTTTACTTTTTTACTCCAAAAGTGGTGAATCATTGCCCATGGTTGACATCATCATCTTGAATCCTATTGGTTCTTATAGAGTTTATTTTGGTTATACTTTTTTCATAGGAGGCCCATTTTAGACCTCAAAACTCCCTTAATGATTGTGTTCCCCACCTTTCTTCATTTCAATTAAGGCTTTATATCCCTTTTTCAAGGTGATTTTTAAATTGTCTTAGTTGAGCATGATGCCATAGTTGGTTGACTTCATATCATAACACAACTTAGTAACAAGAGATTTTAAATTATAGTTTAATAATTTGGTAATCGAAGCTTTTAAACTATAGTTAATGATTAAGTAATGAAATATTTTAAATTATAGTACTTGCGTCTCTATTTTTTAATTTAACATAGCCTCCAAGGCCGATTTTATGTTTCCCAACCTTATCCAATTTAATCTTTGTGGACTTGAAAGTGTCTTTAAGGCTATGAAAAGTTTGAAGTGCATTTCAATGTTATGTAGTTGGTCAAGTAAAATGAAAAATTACAATTTCAATGCATATCAATTATATTTAACTTATTTCTCTCCAAATATTAACTTAATTCCATATTTTTCCATCTTCTTCTCCCAAGAATCCTCCACGAGTGCATCCCATTTGTTTTTGGGAACTAATGAAGGATGTTTATAACTAGGGTTTCACAAGAGATTAGTATGGTAGTTTTCCCACACTAATTTAAAAAATTATCTTCCATAGAATCAACTACCTTTTGGTTGAATAATTGACCAAAAAGGTGTACCATGTGTTTCAACAACTCTTTTTTTGCACTTTCACGTTGATACTTATAGCCATTTTTTATTGTCGGCACAAAAAAAAAAAAAAAAAAATAATATATATATATATATATATATATATATATATATATATATATATATATATATATATATATATATATATATATATATATATATATAAGCTAAATTCTATTACTGAAACATAATGGTGCACTGAGGCCAGAGCCTTTGCCTATCCATGCCATAGTTTGGGCCAAAAACTAGCAAACAGGGTTTGGACTGCCCATAATGGGAAATTAGTCCAGTTCAAAAATAAAGTTGCAGGTGTTATATTACTGCCCACGCCAGGGAAACCAGCAATTACACATAGTATTTAACCAATTTTTCAGAAGAAAAAAAAAAAAAAAAAAAAACACCACGAAAAATCATCAAAGTACCCATATGACAAATAATTTTCTAAAAACCCCAAAAACGTTAAAAAAAAACCATAAATATCGAAACCTGAGACTCGAAGCCATGTGGTGGATTGTGTGGCCAGACAGGTTGCAAGCTGGCAAGCTAGGTGTTGCACGGCGGCGACGGGTGTTCCTAAACAACGAAACATCTGTATTCATCCCTATCGTCATCTGCCTACATTGCACCCGTGTCATCTTCCCGCTACTCCGGGTGTTCCTCCACGACAAAACATCTGTAAGGATCCATGTCGTCGTCTGCTTGATGGTCATTGCCCTTCTCCTTCCTAGTTTGCTTGTCCAGAGGAGTGTCTTGCTTTGCCTTAGTGTATTGTGTGCTTCTTTCGACCCTGGCAGGCTTTGCACTGGTATGGCTTCCTCCGATAGTGGCAGGCTCCGCACTAGTATGGCTTCCTCCAATTGTGGTAGGCTCCTCCTCATGGAAGGTAATGGAAATGCTGGGAGTAATGATGGGCTGGTTCAGGGAGCAACGGTAGATGAAGCTGGCTGAGTGGAGGGATGGCTGAGAACTTGAGGGAATTTCCCTGGGTGGCGAGTCAGGGTGCGTCGAGTGGAGGCGAAGAGGACGTGAGCGGTTTCTGCCACTGCATGTGTTTGGGTATCGGCCTGAGGTTAGTTGAGCCAAAGGGGAGGAAGTGTTAGAGGCTGAAGATGGAGGAGAACAGTGCAATCTGCCTCTGCTGCCCCCTCTGCGATTGCGCATTCGATGGCGAGTTCTAGGCATATTGACTATTGGGGTAGGAGAAAGACTAAAGGGAGACGGCTCGAAGTGAAGTGAGGGTGTATCAGGTTCAAAGGTCAACTCAGAGGAAGGATTATCTACAAACGCAGGGTGGAAGATGAAATTACAGACCAATATTTGAGTGAAATTAATGCCCGGGCCGAGATTAATGCAGCAAAGAATGTTGCATCGCCTGACCATAGCAGTGCGAGAGCTTGGTTCTGTTGCTACCAGAGGACAATGGCAATGCAGAGGCAAGGGATTAGTGACTGGAGTGGTGGAGGTAAAATCACCAGAGGTCATCATTGAGCTTAGTCGAGGTGGGTAGATGCAGTCGGTTTGAAGATAGTGCCGGCTTAATTTCCATTTATGGCCACCGTTAATGTGTTTTGTTGACACCTAATCCTTGTGATTGGGTAAATATATGTAAATAGATAAATAAGAAATATGAACAGTCATCGGGAGATGAACTGAATAGTCTCTCCCTCATGTATATAATGAAGACTTACCTGATGGAATAAAACACATGAATCATTTTTGCCTTATGGAGTTACTGCCTAGCCTGACATGGTATCAGAGCCAGCTCCATTTTTTTAGCTTTTATGCCCTTTGTAACTCCCTATTATGCTCCTCTGCTCCTCTGCTCTCCATTCAAAATAGTTGTCCATACAAAGCGATGTCTCTCCATTCAAAAACGCTGCCTGTTCATAAACGTTGGTAGCCTGCTCCACGCAGTCACCTAAACGTTGTTGCCCTTATTTCAGCCGTGAATTTTCCCCATGGCCACTGCTTGACTCCTCTGTAGTGTATGGTGTAGCATTTGGACAGACCATCCACATTCAATACATTTTTGAATGCGTTGAGTGTTATTATCGTGTTGTGTTGTTTTATATGGCATGTCTATGTCTTTTTGAATGAATTGAGTGTTATTATTGTGTTGCTGCATCGTTTTATATATAAATTTGCTGCAATTCATGCCAAGTTTATGTTGCGGCCTCTATACCACTGTTGTTTTCATATATAATGTTGTCTCCTATATTATGTCTTTTTCCATATTACACTGCTCTCTGTTGTCAAAGCGCTGCATATTACGCTGCTCTCTAGTGTTAAAGCGTTGTATATTGTGCTGCTCCTCCTCATGTGCCTGTGGCTTTACCTTAACCGTATCTATTCTTCTAACTGAGCAGTTTTGTTGGGTAAATTTACTTGCATCATCCTCTGATACTAATATGTTGTTGCGTGAATGATGCTCTGTGGATCGGCTTCCCATGCCTTTTGTAACTCCTCAACATAGGTGTTTGACGTGTTGGCCAGAAAGTTATCTATCCACCATTGTGCAACAACGACTTTTTGTGAAACCTAAAGTTTTGAACTGGTTGTCATGACTTTCAGCAGTTTACTTTAGGGAAAGCACTACAGAAATGCCAACATTTGTTGGTTGTTCAAGCTGCTGGAAAGACCAGTTTCCATGGGTCTCAGCACTTGGAATGCGAGGTGCGCAGTTTTGATTTTGAGCCTTGTCTAAATTGTTGTTGACAACCTCTACCAAGGAATGGCGAAAGTAGGTTGGAGTTACCTTGCACAAATAAATAACATGGAACATGCGTTGGCATATACTTTGAAGTTTTTGGTATATATGTTGAAGATTTTTTTGACATGTAAAATGTGTACTCTTAACTCTGTTTAACACATGGAATTATATTGAGCCCCTTATTTTGGTACACTGACTGCATGGTATTGGCATCCATATTGGTATATAAGGAAGAGATTTGAAATCTTTTGAGAATTCCCTTTTGAGTACAATTTTATTGTATATTGGCAGAAGTATTTTTCTATCAATAGAAATATTTTTTTTTACAGAATGCATTCAATCATATCCATGGTGGGAATAGTTCTCATTGGAAAGGAGAACTATCCTAAATGGTCCTGGATGATAAAACACACCCTCATTTTCAATGAGTTGTGGAAAGGAGTGTGTTTCAGAGACGGAGACAATGAACCAGTACAGCCTACCTCAAACAAAGAGCTCGTCATTTGGGAAAACAAGAACAGCAAAGCTTATGCATTAATCACAGCATCTGTAAATGAAAAGGTGAGTTGCCATATTTCGTCATTTTCAACTACCTTTGAATTCTTACAAAAGCTGAAAGAAATCTATGACTCACATTCTGCACTTGAAGTTGTTCAACTCATGATTAAACTCTTCACTCTTGAACTGCAAAATAATGATACTCTTGCTCTTGCATCTGAAGTAAAGTCTATAATGCATGATATCAAATCCACTAAGGTTGAATTGAATATTCCTCTTATTGCTTTTCTCAAGGCACTTTATCCTACTTACTCCAATTATCTTGAGTCATTGCAAGCAAATGGAAATCTCAAATATATAACCTTTGACTCTCTTATGAAAAAGTTCGTTGAAAGAGAGAAAACTTTTGGAAAGAAGACAGCCCCTGAATCTTCTGAAGAGGATGTGTGCCTTACTCATAAAGAAAAGCATCCTGCTCAAGATTCTACAAGAGGAAGAGGTGGTCAAAGAGGAAGAGGAAGATATTTTAGAGGCAGGGGGGCAGACATTCTCAAGGAGAAAAGGCAGATTTGCACTACATACGCTGCAAAGGAAATGGATCACATGATGCCTCTACATGCAGGCTACCATGGGACAAAATTGAGTAGAAAAGAAACCAACAGAAAGGTAAAACTGATGATACAGACAAAGGTAAAGCACCTGAATCCACTCACTATGTTGTGGCACAATGTAACATTGGAGTAAATGAAGATTTATTTAATGCTTCACTTGCTTCTTGGAAAAATGATTGGTTGCTTGATTCAGGACCAACCTGCCACATGACTCATAGAAAAGATTTTTTTGAAGATTTCACTGACAATGTTGATGGAGTAGTATACTTTGCAGATCAATCAAAAATCAAGCCATTAGGGCTTGGCATAATTAGGCTTAAACTGCCTGGTCTTCCAGACTTTCTTCTGCATCATGTTCTATATCTCCCACAGCTCAAGAGAAACTTGTTGTCCTTGGT